>VZTH01013880.1:86303-139149 GCA_013397815.1 Aleadryas rufinucha
GACCCTCAAGGATCATCGAGTCCAACTCCTGACCCTGCACAGGGCACCCCAAGAATCACACCATGTACCTGAGAGCATTGTCCAAACACTTCTTGAACTCTGTCAGGCTTGATGCTGTGATCACTTCCATGGGGAGCTGTTCCGGTGCCCAACCACCCTCTGGGTGAAGAACCTTTTTCTAATATCGAATCTAAACCTCCTCTAACACAACTTCAGGTCATTCCCTTGGGTCTTGCCACTGGTCACCACAGAGAAGAGATTCAGGCATGATTGCTGTCATTGTGAAAATACAACACGAAATCAATCGACCAGCCACTGTAGGAAACCCTCCATTCCTTTGAGAAGCGTGGTGTCCAACCTTATTGAAGCCCAGAGCTTGTCAAATGCTTACATATGTCCTAAGGTTTGTCTGCAGTTCAGTGCTGCAGGCTACATCCACGATACACCTCTTTTAACAAGAAATAGGTGTAGCAGGGAAACGGAGGAAGAAAGGTTAAAGGGAAAATTAGGTCCAGGAAATATTGAGATAAAGGTCACTTGCTCCACCTTGCCTTGCTCACTCCACTAGACCCCAGCATCTTCAGGGAGATCAGTGCACAACAGCAGCAGGTAGGTGGTGCTGGGATGTTCAGCCTGGAGTTAGAACACTGCTGGAAACAAGTACTCTAAGAATTTATTATTTAAAAAAAAATATGGTAAATGATGGCTGAGGTGAATTGCTTAATCTTTGTTTCACAAACTCAGAACTCACAATAAGATGTCCTCTTCACTATTACCTCTCATTAATGGGAAGGGAGAGGAATTTCTGTAGGTGTGAGGAAAATCTTGCAAGATACAAGATCCTTTTTTATTTTTTATGCTAATAATATTTTCTTAATCTGAGTTCGTAAATACAATCACTTTATGCACTTTTTCTCATGTTTGTTTACTTTGATTATCTATGTTTTGTTTGTTTTGTTGTGCTTTTTGCAGTTATTGTACTGAAAATCACCTCAGGCTTTCAGCCAGGTAACTATTTTTAGGAATTACTGTTATTTTTCATGCAAATGCAACGAGAAAGACTTTTGGATCTCAGCTGGCAGTCTGTATTTGAATTACCTGTCGCCATATAGGTTTGATGTTTAACACAGTGCAAACCAAAGGCAGCAATCCTCTGTCACAGCACACTTTGAAATAAATATTGCTTGGAATAAAAAGTGGTTGAAATTTAGTTGAACAGATTAGGAGCATAATTTGGGATAACATGTGAATGGCCACTGTTATTCAGGCCTCACCAGTAGTTACGAAATTATATGAAAATATAATTCATAATAAATTCGTAGTAATTTCGAAAATATAATTTCGTAATATATTATATGAAAATATGAGTGTTATGTCTTGAAAATATAGCCAATAAATAGAGGCTAGCTTTCAAACTACTAAAGCCTGTGCAGGTTGTGTGTAACCATTAACATCACGAGGAAAGCAGAACCCTCAATATTCCTGCATATTCCTGATGGAATGATTTTTTATAATCCAATTAAAAAATATGATATATTTGATAGTTATAACTGGCTCAGATCTGATAGCCATATATGTTCACAGAACCAGCCAGCTTGATGGTTAGTGGGAAAAGGGAGATCTGACTGCAAGAAAAGGCAATTAGATTCTAGCTCTTCTGTTTTGTAGTTATGCTGCAATAGACACAGGATTAGAAGAAGAGCAAAAAACTCCCAAACCTAATTTCCTTAAAACCTAGGTGTTATAGAAATTTTTGACACTGGTCATTCATGTCCATTAGATAGATTTATTGGCACACATCAGTTACGATACCTGGTAGCTCGAGCCAAGTGCCTGAAAAGAGGGACCATGGAAAAAGAAATCCCTGGGTAAATACACCCTTACAATCTAAGTTCCCCATCCTTCATGTGGCAATCTGGACCAGCAGCCGTGTTAGGGTCTGTGGTATTGTCACCCTTCATTGGTTTTCTGTTTCATTACCCAGTGGTTGCTATGTGGTCATTTTGACATCCTCTTAGGTTGGTTTCAGTAGGGGTTTCGGCCAGTTCTGTACTCCATGTTGTAATAGTGTTGTTACAGTTCATATGCCACAATCTAGGGGCTGTCCACTCTGGCTACTAATTTTTAAATAATAGTTAAGCTGCCAGCTTTGTCTGTTCTAACTATTATTAATGTTCAGATTGTTAGCTCCAGGTTTCACTATAATACATCTATGACTTTACAACATCACCACAGACTTCAGAATAAAGTTCATCTTGCAGCATAACAATTCTAGCTACTTATGTCAAGCAAGTACTTTGCTACTTTCAAATAATATAAAATTTTCAGCATCAGAAGCAAAGTACCAATGAAATCAATAGAAAAAACCACCTTTTTTAAAATAATTTGTATCTGCTAGTGCAACTTGACTCTCTCCTCAATCTTCTTGTCCTCTTGACAGCCCTTCTAGAATACTGGTGAGAACAGGGAGAGTTTAAGCTATAGAGAGGTGGAATGTTAGGGAAAGGAACCATTGGCTTTAAGGGAAAGGCATGGGGCAATTATGGAAGAGAGGAGGGGATCTGGGTCAAATCTAACAGAGAAGAGAAATATCTGTCTTCAGATAAAGAACTGATATTTAAAGACCTGTCAGATTAATGTTTGAGTCTCTGCCTCCTTCTGGGTGGCCTATCTCCTCTCTGCTAGCTTTGTCAAAATACTGTCTTACAGAATCTCACTGGGGAGAAAAAAAGTGTTTGTTCTGCTTTTCCTGTTCTACAGGGTGTATGGAGGGGATCCTGATGGGTAAAGAACTGTTTCAGTTCCTGCTACAAGGATGTCACATCTTGCATTAATCAAGGAAATTCAAGTAGGGTTTGCTGAGAAGGCTTTGTTAAGCTGTACTAAACCCAGTCAGTAATCAAAGTGCTTAGCACAGTATGCTAAAGCTATGTTTTCTAATCTACTGAGAACTTTGAGAGTCAAAATATATCATTGTGTATCACACAGAGTAATATTGCTGGATGCCCTAATTTCAGATCATATTAGTGACCTAAACAACAAATTAAATTTGGGAGTTGGTAATCTTCTTCTGCTTTTGGAAAGGGAATTGAGAGATTTGGGGATTTACATTCCGTAACCACTCAGGACATGTCATCAGACAGATTAAATTATGTAGAAGTTGGCTTTGAAAGTCCTTGTGAAGAAATTTGCACAAGTAATCTTGTGTTTGTAATGCTGTCCAAAGAGAGGACATTTAGCAGTGCAGACTTGCTAAAAAAATTAGCTGAGCATGGACTAATGGACTATTTTTTCCAGACTGTGCAGAGGTATTTCCCTAACTGTCAGTGGATCTGAACACAGGGAAGGACAGACAAGGTTAGGTCATGTAAGGAAGGACTCGACAGTTTCTTCAATACTGCTGTCATGGTTTAACTCCAGCTGGCAACTATGTACCACACAGCTGCTTCTTCACCAGCCCCTCCAAACCAGTGGGATGGGGAGGAGAACTGGAAACATGTAAAACCCACGGGCTGAGACAAGAACAGCTTAATAATAGGAACAAAGTGAAATAAAAGGAAAAGGATAAATAAAAACTAGAGAAAAAACATGCCTAATTCAATTGCTCACCACCTGCTGACTGATGCCCAGCCCATCATCGAGCAGCAATCGGCAGCTCCCAGCCAACTCCTCTGAGTTTAAATGTTGACCATGATGTTCTATAGTATGGAATATCCCTCTGGCCAGTTCAGGTCAACTGTCCTGGCTGTGCTCCCCGCTTAGCTTCTTGTGCACCTGAGATACTGGAAAGTCCTTGACTCAGGGTAAGCACTGCTCAGCAACAACCAAAGCATGAGCCTGTTATCAATGTTATTCTCATACTGAATCCAAACCACAGCTACTAAGAAAAAATTAACTCTATCCCAGCCAAAACCAATACAACTGCTTTTCTGGCAGAGGCATGTCTCTCTGTTCTGATGCTGAAGTTTGAATGTGAGCAACTGAATTCCATGTGCAGGTAATGGACTGCCAGCTCCACCTTCTAAAGGAGTGGAGCAGGTTGTGCCTAGGTTTCAGACAACATTCCACTTAAATTGTTACCTTGGACTGTGTTCACGTGTGCCTATTATGGGGCATTAAGGAAAGAGTGCCTGTAATCTTCTGGAGAAAGAAAAATGGAAAGAGAAGCACAGTAACAGTGCTCATAATTTACATCCTAAAGCCCTCTTCATTTGGTTTTCGTCTGCTTGTATTTAAGTTAGTATTTTTCAGTATTTAACTCTGCTGCCTCTGTAAAAAGTGTATGTCAATAATAGGTTCCTTGGCAGAATAAGTAGCTAGCAACCAGTAAGGTTAATATTTCATTGTTGCTCTCAATATGCTTATTCTCAGGTTTCTATTCATTCTTTCTGGAGAAAGACTATCAGGGTTCATTTTGAGGCTGAGTACTTCTTTGAGGCTGGAGGGAACATAATTTCCTATTCAAAAGTGTTAATGGTACTTGACAGATAATAACTAAAATCTTATAAAGCCACATGATGTAAATTACTTTCTAAAGATTCCTCAGCCTCCTACTGTGGCAGGAGGAGGGCAAGAGGGATGCCAAATGAAGGCAAATGTGCCTGAGAGCTTATTAATGCTGTGCTTTGCAAAGAGGATGTGTCAGTCTTCAATACTTGTGGAAGGGATTTTGGGAAGGAGCAAGAATAATTTCTTGTCACTTGGTTTTCCAGGGATGGGTTGTGATACAGAGCTTCCTAAACTGCACTAGGGCTGTAAGGTGGGTGGTTGTTTCAGTGTGATCCCTCACCCGGGCCGTGAGGAGGTCTAAAGGCAGTGTCTCAGTTAAGGCAGGTCACAGGTCTTTGGTGTTCATGCTGGCTTTGGGACTTCAGCTAATTGTTCTCACAGCAGCTACTTCTCTAAGTGAAGTGTGGGCACTGCAACGGTTATCTCCAGCATGACTCATTACATCAAGTAGCTGGATGTAAGGTGAGCCACTTTCTGAAACAAGTGTCTCAAGTGTTTCTTCCTATCCTTTCATACTGTGGTAAACAGTCGAAATGAATATGTTGGTTCCTGCAGCAGAATATACACACACATTCCAGTAGTTACACATAGTGCCTAAAGGTAGACACTAAGATGTGCAAAGTCATTACACCCCCAGATCTCCTCTGAAATCAAAGGAACTGCTTAAATACATGTCAGGATGCGATGGAGGTTCATATTCCTGTGCATGAGGGTTTCTCAAACCTCAAGCTGCAAACCCGCAGCCAAAGACATCCCTGGCTACCTGAGCCAATACCTCAGCTTATCTAGTTTGTGAGCTCTTAATGTCTATTTCTCCTTCAAGAAGAGTGAAGTAGGTTGCACTGCAGGTGATCAGATTGCCTCCCAAATAGATAATATGGTTAGGATGAGATTAAGTATTTCAACAATAGGATAGGAAGAAAAAAAAATCACTTGACTAAGAAATTGCAAGGTAAGTATACAGTTAGAGTTGTCACAAAACTTAGCTACACCACTCCAGTGTTAAAGCTGTTGTTAATTCTTTCTTCCGTGACATGGTTCAGTTTAAGTGAATGAACCCCCAGTGTAGGAACTTTAAGCTCACCCCGCAGCAAGAAAATGATGAAATGAAACCAGCAGCCAAGCTCCAAACATTTTTCAGGTACTGAAATAAAACACATTATTTTTTAGAGTTGGCTTTTTTTTCAGGACAATGTGATGGTGTTAGTGCAAGCAGTAATTGCTGTTTAATATTCACTGCAGCAGCTGAACAGCACTGTTCAGCATATTTCATAACAACCATAGTAACCATATTAACAGGCTGACGTGCTCCTTTTGCCAGCATTATTTTTATTCCATGAAATTAGCTAACTCCCTCCTACATGTGTTTTATCAAATGATAAAAGTCTCCAAATTTCTAACATGCACATGAAGCATTATTTTATGATCCTATGCTCTAAGGAGAACCTCTCCTTCCCTGGAAAAGAAACAGTCCAAAAATTCCACTGTCTCTGATATTAATGGGAAGTTTATTAGACTGTAACCCACAGCAGTTCATTAGTCAGCTCAGTGACAGAAATGTTCTTCTCTGAGCACTTGCCTGTCATCAACACAAGACAAATTCTATCTTAAAGATAAGAGTTTATTCGCTTGGGAAGAAGAAAGAAATGCTTGTACTTTACTTTTAAACAAAAGACCATTTTGAATTTCTGTTGGCTTTTGGAAAGTGCTTTGAGCATGCAGAATGCTTCTGGGCCATTTATGAGCCAATTTCTTATTTTTTGGCCATTCACACTCACATTTATCTCTCTGCAAACTCTCTATCTCTTCCATTTCTACTGCCTTATCTTTCTAATGAATATTATTATTTTTATTTTCCCCCACCAATTCCTCTCTGTTCCATTTACAGATGACCTGTTTGACATAGGAAAAAATTACTTTTTCCAATTGTGCTTCTTTTTTGTTTCATAACAAGTCTCTCTGTCCCAGGAAAAGTGCTTTCACTCACAGCTACACATTGTGAGTTTAATGAGAGGAAAAAATAAGCAATTTCAAACATTTAATGAATTTTTTTTACAGTTAATTTTTGCTAGAAACTGATGATAAACACTCTACCTGTAGGTAAAACTATCTTTCTATCTTTCCTGAAAAAATTCTATTTGCAATCCTTATATACATAAATAATTGTCCCATTTTAAGCTATATTTCTGTGTATAAACTACTATATATGCTTTATTTTCTTTAATCTGTTTTTATGTATTTCTCTGTTTAACTGTCCATGGTTTCCACCTAAACAAGTTTCTTTATACATGGAAATATATCTACTAATGTTAACCTTAGGAATATATTTATATGCTTATAGGACCAAATAAACATCTGGTAGTTTCATGAAGCTTTACAAGGGAGACATTATTTTTGCCATTCATGTGACCAGTTCTATTGAAACTAAAATGTTTTAGTGAAAAATGAGAAGTAAAAATTAGGAAAAGGAAAAAAAACCCCACCACCCTTGACCAGAGATTTTAAGAGTGACTCTTTGTTACATTTTATTCTTCTAGAAGAGGAAATATGTCTAGATTATTTTACAGAACTGCACTGTAAGCAAGACAACATTTTTACCAAACTGGACTTTACCCAGGGAGTATTTATAATCTCATTCTGCAAAGCCTGAGACAGCAGACTAACAAAGTACAGTTGTAACCTTCAAAAAACAGATTTGCAGTTATGATATTATCAATATGACTATCATCATCTCAGTAGAGAGTCAATGTCTCTCAAATTTTAGATTTACATTGTTAATGATGCAGTATTAACAAAACCCCAACTGTTTAATGGATAATTTGCATATGTGCAAAGTTCTCAGCCTTCAGTTATGTCCAAAACCATTTTCTGAACATAGAAATACTGAACTTCAGGGAAATAATGTGTAAAGCAGTGTCAGGTATAGAAAGGTTGAAAATGCTGGCATGTTGCTTCACCAAAATTATTGCTTTGAAGGGTTTATTGGCAAAAGGCATTCAAAACCATTTAAAATGATGCTGAAGTATCTGCTGTCCAGTATTTTCATCTTAAATTGCTTTAGAGTGAGTAGGTTCCTCTAGCCCTTGTTTCCTCCTCCCTCTTCCTCCTGTGTGTTTTGCTTTAAAGATGACCTAATAGGAACACCACTAACATAAAATACATTGTTACTGTTTGAATGACAAATATTTTTCTGAAAAAAAAAACCTGTGGGGAACTCTGAGTGAGTGGATGAAAAAGTACTAAATCATGCAAATGAAAAATGAGACAAGGAGAATTATGCAAGTGGCAAGGAAACTGAAAATTTGAAAAGACTAAACTTCATCCTTTATTTTTAGTTTTTCTCCATGCTTTAGCACATGGTCACATAGCTTGGTATTGGGTTTTAAAACATATACAGTCCTTTCTGCCAAAACAATATGCACAAAACCGTCAGAATAAACTGCAGAATCCATCTTTTGATTTTCTGTAATCAAATTTTTGGAAGGTTGTGTATTCTGTTCTTTTAACTCACTCCTGTCTCGAAGATGACATGTACTCTTTTCCACCTCCTTTATTGTTCCTACAATGGCATTTTCTTGTGCAATTCCCATGCAGTTTAGGTTTGTTTTCTAAAATAATATGTATGGACTTCATTGATAGGATTCATTTCATATATAGGATTCATTTTCAGCTGTATCTTGTTACTTGAGTCACTCCAAAATTAGATGCTCTTTTTGAAGCTAGCATTCAGGACCTGGCACAGCACCTATTTCTTCAGATTAGTCCCTCGTAAAGCCCCTTCTGGCTTGAGTGGGATATAAAGCACATAACTTGTTTTTGGTTGGGATAGAGTTAATTTCATCTTAGTAACTCTTACAGTGCTGTGGTTTGGATTCAGTATGAGAGTAATGTTGATAGTACACTGATGTTTTAGGTGTTGCTGAGCAGGGCTTGCCCTGAGCCAAAGTGTTTTCAGTTTCCCGTGTTCTGCCAGGGAACAGGTGCGCGAGGAGCTGGGAGGGAGCACGGCCAGGACAGCTGACCGGAACTGGCCAAAGGGATATTCTACAGCATGTAACGTCATGCCCGGGAGCCTGGGAACCGCTGTCGGTGAGGAGCAGCTCAGGCTTCCCGGGGCTTCCCCTCTCCCGAGAAAGGCTCGGGGAGCGCTGGCGGGTCGGGCAGCCAGCCCCCTCTCCTGGGCAGCCCGGCGTGCTGCACCTCCTGCTCCCGCCAGCGCATCCCAGGAGGCAGAGATGGGTTTCGGCTGTCAGCGGTGTCGGCGCTGCCCCGGAACATCCTCGCCGTACGCGGAGACACCACTGTGTCCGTGGTACGAAGCCACCGTGTATGTCACCTGTGGCCCAGCACAGCAATAAACGCTGACTAACAAGAAAAAGGGGACTCTCCCATCACGCAAAAGGTGTCCTGGAAAGGATGAAAGTCAGAGATTCATTTATGCAGAAGCTGGATGCTGGAGGTGAGATGACGATGAGTGAGAACAGCACGCACTGACAAAAGGCCTTCAGATATGTGAAATATCTTGTCAGCGTTTGTTTGGTTGTCATCCCAGATGAAACACTGCGCTATTCCTGTTCTTAGAGTTCAGTCTAGCCATCCCAAAACACTGAGCCATAAAGAGAAAGAAAAAGAAATCGATGAAAATTTTAAAAAATAGTGTCTGACCCACAACAGCTGTAATTGAGTTACCTCTTGTAAAGGCTTTAAAAAAGAACAGGAAAAATTATTTCCAGGTTTTTGTCCAGGAGTGTTTCTAGGAAATAACACACTGCAAGGAAAACCCCTAGTGTTATGCAGCCATCTTTTTATTAGAGGAGGCATTTTCAAAATTTGTGTCACAGTGGACTGCAATTTTCATAAAACAGGGCTGTATGGAATAGGTCAAATTCACATTCATTACAGACATTAAAGGATTCCTAAGGTAGTGAAAACATACTGCATTTCACAATAATTTGTACCCATGTAGATTAATTTGCATAAAGAAATCAACTAAGCAGTCATTGAGAGCATAATCTTTTTTCACATATGTATCAGAGAAAGACGCTTCATATGGAAGTGTATAAACGACATTTTGTTCCCTTTTATGTTAAGGTTGCATTCCACTGTAATTTATTTGCAGTAAATGGTCCTGCAATTTTAAAATCATACAGATTCTTATAGTGATGTGTTTTTTATAATCTTATACTGGCACATATTGATAGTAATACAAGTGAGAGAACGCTGTTTATATAGGCAATATATAGATAAGAGAATGCAAGTTAAAAAGGTAGCAATACTATCAGCTTCAAAAATCTAACCTTAGCTTTAGAAAATTAAGCTTTTTTATAGCTTAAGAAGATGCTGATATTAATTTGCATTTTAAACTAAGAATTCTTAAACATGAGGAATTAAATTCCTAAAAGAAACTACTTTGACTTTAAGGACACTGTAGACATAAAGCATTGGCAGCTTCAGATGCCTTATGTTAAACCTAATTATTTCAGTTGCAAAGTCATGTGCATGGTAGAGCTACTTGAAAAAGAAGAGAGGCTGCTCTTCTATGCTGTATTGAACTCTGCTCCATACTACAGAAATGGGGAAGGAAATGCTTGGTTTTTTCAGTCTGTTATAGAAACGTGGAACTGTCCTCATTGCAGCGGGAAATCCCATCTGTTAGGTAAAGGTAATAGAGCAGTGTAGGCAGCTGTGGGCTGCAACCTTTGTCATTGGCTGGATTTGATTTTTGAGGTATGTTTTGACTGGTAGTTCATTTAGGAAACACAGCTGATTCCCTTTCCAGCACACAGGAGAAACCCTTGAATCGTCATCTCATGGTGCTGAGCCCACAAAACTGCGTCTCTTTGGAGGGACAGGCTTTGATTTTGAACTTGAACATTATTATTGATTGCAGTTGTTGCCGGGGTTGTGGCTTCATTCACAGCAGCCTCTTTTGTTCAGGAACACCTCATCAAACATCTCTTGAAACCCTCCTGCCTTGGGCAGTGTTACATCCTGCCACACACCTGTAGGCCAGGGAAGGTGTAATGGGCATGGCCCTCATAGAGCAAGAGCTGATGGAAAAGATCTCTTCATCCTGAGTTCAGTAACTTCTTTCCTCGTGTTTACAGTAGGACCATGCTGCAATTATGCAGTGTTCACAGTTACTTCCTTGCTGGGAATTACTGTCTTATTCTCTTTCTGTGATTGCCCTTGAGGGGAAGAAATACGCAGGCAATTAATGGGTGGTTATTCAGCTCTAAGATGGCACCTGCCACTGCACAATGGCTTCGACAACTTAAACCTTTCCCACACCAGGCAGCAGCTCTGCTAAAAGCTGGGGTCTGACCACATGTGGCAGCAGATGTTGCCTGTAAGAGTGTTGGGCACCTAGGTGTGTTACTACCAAGCCTACAGCGTTCTGCAGATGCATTGGCTGGTGAAGAGGTGCAGAGAGTTATCCATCCTTGGCTCATTTCAGGTCTTGGGAAGCTTTGGAAAACATCCTCACCTCTGTTTTTTTAATCACTGTGTTGGCAGAAAGCATTCCTAGGGCCTTCTTCAAAGATACAGGATTTAAAAACCACTATGCTGAGCTGCTTAAGATGCAGACAAAGTTACTTGTGTTTGAGGGTGTTTGAAGCTAGATTTCAGGAGGGCTGGAATAGGGACTCTCAAGGGTGGATTTTTCTTGGAACAATAATTTATCAAGTGAGGCATTAGTTGAAGAAAAGAATACTTAGCTTACTCTTGTACCAAATAAGATAATAAATTTGAAAGCTACATATGAAGACTGAAAAGTTAATAGGCCACACTTATGCAGCTCTGGGACAGAGACTGAGAGGCAGGGGCAGAAAAGCAGTTCAAGGTCATTAATGCAAAAAGGGATTTACACAAATGAACACACTACAGCTCCATATATGCATAGTAAATAAGTGATACTTAGTGTACTAGCTTGAAAGCAAACCAATGATAGTCTCAAAATGAGAACTACAATTTAATAGGAAAATTAAAAATAAATGCAGTAGTACAGAAACACTGACAGAGTCAGAATACAACCTAACACCCTGTCAGTCAGGGTGGTAGTAGCTGTCCAATTAAATGGTGGCTGCAGTCCTCCTGAAGTGATGGATGCTGTTCTGTTAAAGCAGTGATCCTGTAGAAAGGTCTGGTCTTCCTCTGAGGGTCCAGTGGTAGTTATGTAGCTCTTATCCCCCAGGAATCCAGTAGGTAAGGACTCCTTGTGCTGTTCCAAATCCCAGATTATATCCAGGTGGGAATGCTTGGTTTCTCCTGCTGGGCGGAGCATCTCACAATGGGCTGATGTAATTCTTTGAGTCATGTGGTGGGTCCTTGATGGCCCATTAACAGAGATAACTCCTGGAGGGAGTTATCAAGGATGAGTCATGGTAGGAGATAAAGAACACTGCCCCACCTGCTTTAACAGCTTGTGAAGATGATAATAGAATACATCCTATTGGTTACATTTTACATTGTAACCTAGGGCACTGAGGTACTGTCTTTTATTCCCTTTTATGCAGAAGTTGCATTCAGCTGTAATTAATTTTTAAGTATCATTAAGTATCTTACTGATTTTTATAGCAAGAATATGTAAGGGTCCATGAATGGAGAACTGCAGAAATGTGCATATGCTTGCTCTGGTAAATGCTTTCATAAATATTCCCATCAGGAGGTGGTAAAGCGCTCAAATCTGCAGCCAGCAGCAGTAGACCCTGTTCTGAGCACCAGGTTACAGCCTTCAAAGAGATCTCAGCTTCCAAAGGAGAAATTCTCAGACAAAGTTTGTTTTAAAAGTATTATCTGCCTGACTCTTTACGTAGAAGAATTAGAGCTGATCTGTTTATTTTTTCCCCAGCCCTTGGGATCTAAGCCTAGATTTTTTTTTTTTTTTTTGCCTGTTACAGGGTATGGATATAATTCTGCTCTGGGTAAAGCTACTGTTTGTCCTTAGAAAGAGATTTCAGATGAACCAAACAGTAACAAACACTACAATGTGAATGTATCAGGGCCAAAGTAAGCTTACTTAATGTTCCTTCAACCTAAGCCACAAAACCTTTCCTCTTCTTATTTTGAAGACATAACTTATGATACATTTAGGGATAATAAGAGAAAAAATTTTATTTCTTGAACTGGTGGTGAAGTATGAACTAATTCCCTTGTATTTTTAATTATGTTAGCTAATTCTGAAACTGTTAGCTAATTCTCAATGAGAACAACTCACTTGGTATGGACATGGCAATGCTTTTTGAAGGGGAACCAGACTGCCTCAGGTGTGTTGATTATTCTGATATAAGAATGAAGGCATCACAGCACTGCAGTAAATTTGTTATCAGTGCCCTAAATTCACAAGGCTAACAGATGCAGCTGAGGTACTGTTTATTTTTTACTGTTTAAGGATGGCAAGGCTGCCAGAAGTACAAATAATAAAGCAGCAAAACGGTAGAGAAAAAATGATAGTATGGGTAAATGGAAATGTATCAGAAACTTATCTGTTTAGTAGGTACCTTAGTAAAGAGGAGTTCAGCTAAGTGAGTTTCATCAGACAGGCACCATACAGAAAGACAATCAGGAAAGGAAGCTTTAAAAGAGGTGGGCAAGCCATAAAATGAGGTTCTATAGAATTATGGCAGTGTTTTTGTAGGCCCTTCTGCTTGAGAAAAAAACCCCCAGAACAGTAAGAACTTGAAAATTTTTGGTTTTATTGTTTGAAATCCTGTGTATTGGTCACTAGGAAAGAGTTACGGTAAGCCTGAACTTTTCACATCTCATTCACAAGTGATGGGACAGGATAGAAAGCTAACGTTTCAGTTGTGGCTTGGTTCTACTCTATTGTGTTTTATTATAATTACCCTGGTTTGAGAGTGAAATTACTGATGAAGTGGTGCATGATCCCCATGTCAACATAAAACCTCTACAAACAAGGATTTGGTTGCTTAAATACACACATCACAACACACTATCCTATCATTTACATCTGACAAGACCTATCCAGTATTTTGGTTGGCCATCAAATAAAAAGGAATAGCCAAGTTTCCAATAACTTCACTTTCCAAAGTTAAATGAGACTTCAAAAGCTGTAGAAATGCAATACAGGATTAAGAAGTCCTATACATACAATATCAAATCTTTCAAAAAGGAAGAACTGTGAGAGCAGTTGCTTATTATACTGACTGACATAGTTTCTGGAAATTGCTTGGGATTTGTTATGAAGACTTTAAAAATCTTTTCCATCTGTTCTTTCTCTGGGTTATTTTAGAGTGAATTTAGAGAACTACATCCACAATATATCATGGCCACAATACATAATTAATATTTCTACTATAAAGCTATGTTTAAAGTCATAAGAACATTGATTTCCCTAAATAGGCATCCAAAGTAATGCTAGAACTAAGAATGACTGAAGAATCACATGCATAATCCTGGCTAAATAATAGTCAGAGGAAAGAAACATTTGCTTGGTCAATAGTTACAGAAGGCTGAACATTGTCTTCCTTTTCAGTGCAGATCTCAAGCCTGGGAAAGGATTGAGTTTTTCTTCACAGAGACATACTTGAGCAAAACATGATCCCGTTCATGGAAATACCCATCCTGCGAAAACTGATCATCTATCCCACAAAAATTAGGAGGCTGCACATCCTGTGGTAAGAACAGGATAGTTATTACAGGTTAGTTATTAACTAGCCAAGATGCTGACACTATGCAAAACACTCTCACTACAGGAAGTGAGATTAGTTGAGTATGGCTGTGGATTAGTTAAGTACATGTTTCTCTCATGCTGTCTTGATTGCCCAAGAGATCAGGGACATCAGACCTTTTCTTCAGCTTCTTTTCAGGGTAGAAGTGTGATAGAGGTGTGGTGTCAAGAGACTGCATCCATACCCTTAAGAAATATCCAGAGTATAAGTGGCAGGTTGGTCAAATCTTCCTTAGTTCATGGAGAATGAACTTTGCTCTACCTGTCTGGAGGACTTCTACAAGCAAAGTAACAAAAAAATATAATCAGAAGGTGGTGGGATCTTGAAAAAAACCCCAACACATTCTAGTCTACCATGGTTTGTTTTTACAAGGATGTGTATACAAGGAAAGAGTTGTATTCCCTGGCTCCCTGCTCTTAGGCCCGGGACCATCATCTTGAAGCTATGGTGTGTAGCTGCTCATTTCCATGACAAACTTGCTCAGCCTCAGCTTCTTCTTGTCCTCCATCATCTCCAAATACACTGTTGAAAAAAATTGTTATTTTTCTTTTTAGACACCAGATGCAGATCTAGGCATGCAGCCAACTTGATGTATTCTTGAAGAAAAATAATAAGATAGACTTTCTGGGAAGAGTAAGTGCCAAGTCCAAAGGGCAGATATGGTTCCAGCTCCATTTATGTTATACTTACACAAGACTCAGCACACACTACAAAACTTTAAAAAAAAATAAAATTGGAAAGTAAGATTAAGCCGAACTGCAGGTTGTTGGACTAGCAGCACAGAGAAGCAAATGGTTACCAATACACTAGTTGCCAAATAAATGTCAGTAGCCATCATCTTCAGCCAGTCATGTTTATCACAACATTAAGAGCATCATCATGTAGAGGGTAATATCTCCAGGAGGAGCACTCAGGCCCAGCGAATGTCCCCTGCGCTGCTGAGTTCACTCCACCCCATTGCACTGTGAATAAATATCAGACATGGAGGGAAGGGAATGAAGAGCTTTATTTGCCCATGTGTGGGCTGTGAGGAAAAGCAGACATCTCCCTCTGTAAGAGAAACCCCATGGGACAGATGAGAGCTAGACACTGCTATTACAAGTCTCTCTGAAGAAATGAAGTGCTCAGAGTGTTGTTAATAAATTCTTGTTGGTTTGAACTGCTTATTGCTGAAACTGATGGTGATAAAACTGCCTTTACTGAAGAATGTAACAATCAAAATAAGGCCTTTCATCTTTTTGTGCCAGCCTGGAACTTGCTATTGGAATTTCCGAATGCATTTCCCAACCATCATTTATTTGTCCTTCTGTTGCATGCATCAGGGTGTTT
The DNA here is from genome assembly GCA_013397815.1 of Aleadryas rufinucha. Lineage (NCBI taxonomy): Eukaryota > Metazoa > Chordata > Aves > Passeriformes > Aleadryas > Aleadryas rufinucha. The sequence goes on from VZTH01013880.1 coordinate 101,834, forward strand.
GGTAGCATTTAGGGACATGGAGATATCTGTGGGTGCTGAAGGGGTTGAAACAGATGTTTCTTGATGTGGCTGTGATTGCTAAAAGAGAAATGTCTAGAACAGAAGGCAGGAAAATGAATTTTATCTCCAAAAATTCTAGCACTGACAGTTCTCAATTTTGTCTGTTGCCAAAGCTGGAGTTGTGCTCCAGTTTAAGTCTGGATGAGAGGGACAATAAACAAAGAACATGGATCTGCAAGATGAATAAGTTGGTGACCAGGTGGTTGTGGAGTACTGGGTAACAATGGGATAGTGACCATGTCTGCATGGTCAGTGACAGGCTGAGAAGGCAGTGGGTATTGCAATCACATGAGAGTTTGGTGGGCACCAAAGTAGTGTAGTTAGTAATAATTATTAGAGAGGTGCAGAGGTAGAAAAGTCCCCGTTGCAACAGCAGAACTTGTTTTGATAATGATTTGAAAGAGCTTTATGTTCCCTACATTGCTGACCCCTCTCACTGCACCAAAAGGCTTAGTTCTGAGGTTCTCCTGGCCCACATCTTTGCCAGCACTTTACAGTCTGATTTATTCAGTTGGGCCTCAGAAGAGAAATATGCATGGGGAACCATAAGGAAATATAATTTGTGATATAAGCTGTGAGTCTGCTTAGTAGGAAGAGAAATACTGACTAGTTTTGATGCACACAAAGTCAAATGATCAGAAGAGTACCCAACAGCAATGCACAGACACTTGCATTCTGCAGCATTATTGTGCTCTATTCTGGAAGTAAATGGAGTATGACTAGTGAGGCAATTGGCATGGCCACCATAAAAAAAAATGACATTTGGGGATGTCAACTAGGCTCTTCAAAATTTTGCAGCTTGGCTTCCATCATGACATGATCTCCATGGTCACAAAACTATGTCTTGTAAGACCCTGAACTAAAGATTAATATCATCATTGCAATAACACTCGAAATGCAAGGTGTTTGGTTTTTTTCCCATCCTGGAAGACACACACAGCTCACAGATCCAAAGACAAGCACAAACTCATGAGCAGTGCATATTCCACATTAGATGTACTCCAAGTGATTAACACTGAATGCAGTACTTGCTTTGAGTTTGTATCGTGAACCCTGGGCAGGCATATTTGGCAGGATCTGTTGACGTATTTGAGCTTGGATAGAATCTGTTGGGAAATTGGACCTTAGTTATCATCCTGAAATTCAGCTGTCCTTTACACATCAACATTACTACAAAGACCAATTTAAGTAACTGAAAATAGTGTTTATTTGTGCTGAATGATAACATTAACTAAAGATACACCTGTCAGACTATTTGCTATTTCTCACTTGTAAAGCTTTGGCTGATATATTGAACTCTAGATAGAAATTATATCTACAGATCAGTGAGTCTGGTGGAGGTTTAGTCAGTCTGGCATGGTTTTATGTTCACAAATGTTGTTAAGACATTCCAGGGCCGACCATCCCCTTTATGCAGCAGACAGCTATGTTTCATGCCTTGTTCTCTGTCTCTGGGCAGGTTCTTCAGTCACACAGCAAGAGGACAGACCTGCAAGAACAATTTTGTGCCTCCCCAAGAGGTCTTCCAGATCTGTCTGAGGTCTGGCATCTCCTGTATGAAAGGATTAAGGGGAAGAACAAGGTTTAGGAGTCTAAAAGGAGATCAAGGATATCAGCATCTATACAGCAGTCAAGGTCTGTAGTACCAGTTGTCCTTAACTGAGGACAGTGTTGTATTAAGGGTTTCAGAGGCCCTCCAGTGATTGATTGAAGCAAGCCTATGACTGGTTTCAGGCTCAGTGAGTTTATTTTGACCCTTAAGGTCCAATTTGAGAATGTTTGTTCCTAAGCAACTCGATCAAAGAGTGCCTGTGATGAATACCGAGGAATTAAATCCTTCCAAGTCTTCTTGTTACATCACTGGTGCTGAAGAATCTGAATTACTTATTTCTATCAGCCACTTCTGACTAGCCTTTAGAAACACCCACATTCAGATTTGTCAGTATTTTCATGGCATGGCTGACTTTAGGATGTTCTCCTGGTACCCATCCATCTGAAAGAAGTTGATCATACCTTGTAATTTTTTTATGGGATCTTCTGTGCTTCAGATGTCTAAATAAATTTTGGCAGAAAACAGATATGAGAGATCTGAATTCTGATGTGGAGCTTCACTTTTGTCACTGAATTCTGCCCAGCTGCTGAAGCTTTTAAGCCAGTTCTCCAGATGTCGCTTTCTATGTCCTTCCAGGCCAAGGGTGCTGAAGTTGTCCATTGCCTCCACAGTTTGTTTGCTTTCTTGAATGTCTTACATCTTTGTGGTTTGGGCAAGGAAACTGAGTTTTCCTCTGCTCAAGAAACCCTTGGGGCAAGTACTGCTGTCACACCTGAAGTTTGTTGGAACACGTTTGAGATTTCCCCTAGCCTGAAAGGACTCAATCAGTTTCGTATATGAAACTATTTTAAATGCAAATTTATTCTTTGTCTTTAAAAGCATATTTTACAGAACCTCAAATCCCTTCATTCAGAAAAATGTAATCACAAATTTATATAAATATGTAACAAAGTCGGGGACTATAAACATGGGAAATGTTACACTGAGAGCAACAGGATTTTACCTCTAGGGTTTTGAATAAGGGTTTTGGGCTTATGTATCTGTACAATATGCTTATAACTTCCATGAAGTGTAATTAACCAGACACTTAATTTGTAATCTTTAACCCTTTCTAGATGAACTGTGCTTCATCCCATCATTTGCTATGGAGGAAACCACAACAAAATATCACAATGTGGACATAGGGTCTTGTTACAACGATTAGACATAAAATAAATCTATTTATTTTCCAGTGGTCAAAGTGGGGTTGGAAACTTTATATTGGTTGTGGCCAAAAAATATTTCTGAGAGGACTTTTGGTCACAAAGGGAGACTATGTACTCACATGGTTGGTATGGCCTGTGTATACAGCACAGTGGGCAATAGAAGCTTTCGCTTAGCTTATTACAAAGTCATGCATAAAATAGATTAATATTTTTCAGTTTCATAAAACTTAAAAATTAACTGTAACTGAGAATTTTGAAGCCATTTTTCTTGTTAAATAGAATATAATGAATTTTTAGTACTTTTGTTCTACAAAAAATCTACACCAGCAATGAAATACAATATTGTGGGATTAAAATAAAAGTATTCTTTAACGTTAAAAAACCAATAAGAATTATTCTGATACTATGTGAAGCCTTCTACAATGGAAATTTTAATATGATTAGATGCAGAAATAAGAAAAGTGTTAGATGGGTTCATAGATGATACCTATGCAATTGACCCATTAAAATAAGTGCCATGTTTGATAGACAGCAGCAGCCCAGGCAGCTGCTCCCATAGTTAGACATAAATCAGCACACTAGACAATTGCCGGGGAATTTTCTGAAATGACTCACTGGGAGAGCAGGGTGTTGAAGGATGAGGTCGGAAGACAGACAGCAGAGTCATCACTAAATTTGAAGCAAAAGGCAGATAAAATCCGTGAAATTGCTGGTCTTCAAAAATAATTGTAAACCCAGACTATTGAATAATTTGTTTTAATTAGAATAAGCAGCTCCATTTTCCCTGGAGTCAGCAACATGAATTGTCAGGCCAGGATTTTAGACCATATTCTGGCATGAACTGAAGGGAGACTTGAAACTCACTTAAGTGAAATTAAAATCCTAAAAAAGAAAGCATTAACGTAGCTGATTAATTATAATTATTTTTCTTTTAAAGATCTGTATTAGGTATCTTTATGAGGTATATTCTATGGATGGGCTATTGGGTTTTGACATCTTTGATCAGCCTTTGCTAAGGAAGTGATTGGTCAGACAGATTCCATGAAGTTAGATTTCAAAGCCAGCGGTCTAACAAAACTGCTTTTCTAACAAAGTATTTTAAAAGGATGTTCAGGAACTTGCTTGGATAGTCTTGTAATCAGTGGCATGATATATGATGTTTATTTCATGCACTGAACTTGCCCTGTTTTTTTTTCTTCCAGAAGGCACTTTTATTCAAAGTGTTCTCATAATAACAAAACCCCTGTAATTTGAAAAAATAAGTGTTGTCACTGCAAAGCATCAGAGATAACAACGAAGAGGTTCAGATTTGAAGCATACTACCACTGTTAGGAAAGGAACTAACAACCAAGAAGTTGAAAGAACAGACAAATTTAGAGGATTCATAGCCTGTAACCACCAGAAGTTGAAAGATCAAACAGCACAATGTATCGATGAACATGGATTTGATTTCTTTATGATCATCACAGGAACAGCCCATATCAAGTTCTTGGTGCAGAAAATGGAGAGAAAATATATTTTTGTCTGTGTTGCTGAGATGTATCAACTGAGTGTGCAAGGCTTACCTAGCCTGCACAGAAGATCACTGAACGTGCCAGGCAGTGCTGCTGTGTTAGCAGCAGGAAACGAGGAGTTGGCACAGGAGAGGGCAGTGATTTCTTTTCCTTGGAGCTCAGGTAGAGCTGGGGGAGCAGATGCTGCTGAACCAAGCCTTTCCAATGAAGACACAGAACTGTCTTAATGGCAAGCAAGATAAACCATGGAAAGGAGCATGAGAAGCAAAACACAAGCTCTTCCAAAACCACCAGAGAAGCATCAATGAATGTCCCAACAATAATGCCCTGTTGCACTTATTCACCTCCAGTAAAGGTCTTGGTGACAACTGACCTACCCAGCGACTGTTCTCCAGAAAAATGCATCCTGCCTTGTATGTCATCCCACACAGTGAAGACTGGTTGTGGAGGACACATGGCTGTAAATTTTATTTTTTTTTTTTACCTCGTGGGTACTGTGGTGGGGAAAGAAGTCTGTCACAGGCCATAGAGACCTACTGTTACTGAGCTTTACTGCACCAAGGTTCCCCACTGGTTGTGTTTTTCACCATGAAAGCCCATTTCCTCTGTTGCTCATCTTTTCAGCTGTCTGGCTTGCTTGCTCTGCTCTTCTCTTGTCTTTTCCTCTAGTCATGGTGGTTGGGGTGGACCTTGTAGCAGTCTATGTCATTTCCTTAAAGGAGGGTGCCATGGCATGTGGGATCCACACAGAGTCCTTGCCACATAAAAAAATGAAGGTTTCCTAAAAGGAGTCTTTTCCTTTCTTAAAAAACCCTCTTTGCCCAATGTTTTGCTAATCTATGGGTTTAGCCTCTAATTAGGGTGGCCATTCACTCCGGGCATGTTGTGCAGTAGACTTGCCTATGGTTTTCCCCACAGAATTGTAAATACCTGAGTTTCCCCACCTTTAGGAACCCAATGGTTTTCAAGTGAAACATCCCAAAATACAGTAACTAGGGACATGAATTAGGTCTGTGTAGGACAGCCCACTGGTCCATGTGCATCAGCTCTCCAAAGATTCCTCTGTGAGCCACCCAGGGCTCAGATGGAGACAGTGGCCAGACACCCTGGGCTCTCAGAGGGGAGCTGCTCTTGCCCCAGGCCATCAGCCAGACCTCTGCAAGGCAAAGGGTGATTGCTTAAACTGGCAGTTCTGAGAACTACATACTAGTGCTGGATGCAAAGAGTTTAAAAAGATATAATTATATATTTATTTTTTCGAAATTTACAGCAGCCATTGCCAAGCTAAATTTCAGGTCGCAGGAGTAACAGCTTATGTCACTGCATGTTAATGGGTCAGAAATTTCACCTTTTGTAATGTATGGGGAAATTTTCAAAGAACACTTACCCATGTTACCTGAAGTCCTGCTGGTTTCATGTCTGCTGTTTCTAGGAGCCTTATGATAACCAACCATAGTCTTTCACAAGTTGTCTTTATTTAAGGAGTATTATCATGGCATATTCAGTGGATATTTTTACCGCATGAACCTGCACTGTGCTTTGCAATTCTCCCCAGAATCTCAGGGCTGCTTATGAGCCTACTCATAGGTTATGAAAGAATATTTTCCTCGTCCCCTGTTCTTACATTTTGGCTCTAATGTCCATACATGGGACTCTTGGACACACATCTGCAAGCACATCTGCACACAAAAACATATATGCTCATATTTATATATGTATGCATATCTGTATGCAGACATGCACATTAACTTGTTTCTCAAGAAAATAAAACATATCAGAGATCCTTTATCTCACTGCTAAAAATGAAGTCACCAAAAATGGCCGCATAGGTCATTGTATTGGGAACAAAGAAGAGCAAAACCATACCTTTTGCACAGCAGAATGAAAAGTAAAACCTTTAACCTTAAATCTAAACCTTTGGGTTACAATCTTTAGTCATAAATGCAGACACCTAATGGTAACTATGATTTTCTTTTTGGGAGGTGGGGGAGGGGTGCATGTGTTTAGAGAATTTCAAGACTAATCTTAGAAATGCTTATTGTCTTAGTGACCAGTGTGGCTGCTTTTTCGCTGTGTTTTTTGTTTTTGTAGAAGCTAAAAATAATTTAATTGGTTTGTGTTAGCAAGAAATGCTTGGGTTTTCTTCTGTGCTGCCATGTGGCATAGTCTGGGATGTGGGTTTTTAATGGCCTGAGTAGTTTGTGCTTTGTCCCCACAGTATCATCAACACCACGTGCTCCAATGTACCCTCATGTTTGTACAAGGAAATGAAACCTCCAGGCACTGCAGCCTTTCTTTTAATAACTGTTCCACCTGCCAGACCTGAGTCAAAGTTAGACTATAGAGCTTTCTAGTGTTATACAGTGCTTGGGCAGAAAGCAGAGTTTAAAAACAACTGGGGTTGGTCACAAGTGCATTGGGTACTTGCCATAACCATTTTTTATTCTGTTTTTTATTAATATTTCAAAACTCCTCACACTGAACCTCAGAGGTGCTACCTTGACATGTTAAAAAAATAAAGGACATTCGGGTGGGGAACAAGGCTTCCAGTGTCTCAGTTTAAAGCAGGTTTATGGACAAAAGGAACTGTGTGACCTTGGTGCTGAGTTAGAATTCATTGCAAATAATGATCCTGAGAAAAAGAACTGCGGTTGCTTGCTTACACTGCTGTCTGGAAAACTTTTCAAACTTATTGCAGTAGTAGTTGAAATTATATGCTTGATGCTACAGGGGCCTAAATCAGCCAACCTCTTGGACCTGGGAAGGAAGAAAGGCAAGGATGGGGAGGAAAGAGGAAAGATCACTCACCCAGTAGTCATAAATTGCCTGGCATTTTTTTCTGTTTAGTGTGAATCATCCTGTAGTACTACGTCAAAGTCTGAAGGATAAGGCTGGTTGTGTCTTATCCTAGAATATGTGAAGACCTTTATGCTATGCCACTGGTTCATGTTTCTTTTGATCAAGCCAGACAGTGCTTCATGTTTTAGTCTGTAAAATTCTGGCTTCCAGACTTGCTCAAGGAGCAGATTTCAGTTCAAGAAGGAAAGTGGGCAGTGTGACAGAGCCAGTTGCATTACTCAGCTCGCTAATGTGTCAGGGCACTGTGGAAAAATTATCTTGAAGATAATGATATATTGAAAAAAACTCATCTCTTCAGCTGTATTTTCTTTATACATTATAGACAATTTAGATCCACACAGTTTCTGAGCAGGAACTGCTTATGAAGATGAGATTAATTTTCTGCTTTCAGCTGCTGAACCTTCCTTCCCCCTCTAGCTCACAGTAAAAACTGCCCTTGCACAAAAGGGTTTGCTGCTGTCTGGCACTCTTAAAAGAGCCTGATGACATATGCAGTTAAAGTTTTGTGTCAAGATTCATGCACTTACGGGCTTCCATTACACTCCAAATGAAAAGGCACCAAGGCTTTTATTATGGTTGGTCCAACTGTGCTAAGTTTGCTTGCTCTGATATCAAATTCCTTTCATGTTTTTAACTTACAACTGGAAGAGCTCTAGTCACGTCTTTTCAAGGGACATTTCAAATCATGTTCCACTGATTTTATTTGCTCATTTAATAAATATTACTAATTTAATAAATATTATTTAATATGTATAATCTAATAAATAAAAATTAATATTTTATTTGTGTATGGATTGGTGAATGATTTAAAACATTTCTTGTCCATTGATCAAAACTTAATTATCCCCATAAAAAAATCTCAATTCATTACTCCTTAAATGAAAATGGAAATTATATCAACTGAATGATAGAAAAAGTAACCCAACCTCTATCTCCTTTGAATGTAGTAAAGCACAGATTTGTGTGTAAATGCTCAGCAGTGCAAGGAAGATTTTGCTTTCCTCTTTGTGCGTCACTATTGTCTGTTCCCAGTGAGGAGGCAGAGCTATGGAACTCCACTGCTATCTCCATGGCCAGACCATTTCTGTTAGGAAATAAACCATAGAATCATTAAGGTTGGAAAAGACTTCCAAGATAATTGAGTCCAACAGTTTGACCAAACACCACCATTCCAACTAAACCAAAGCACTAAGTGCCATGTCCAGTCATTTCTTGAACAATTCCAAGGGTGGTGACTCCACCATCTCCCTGGGTAGCCTGTTCCAATGCTTGACCACCCTTTCTGTGAAGAAATTCCTCCTGATGTCCAACCTCTACTTGCTTCGATGCAGCTTGAGACTGTCCCTTTGTCCTGTCACTGGTTGCCTGGGAGAAGAGGCTGATCCTCATCGAGCTACAACCTCCTTTCAGGTAGTTGTAGAGTGATAAGGTCTCCCTTGAGCCTTCTCTTCTCCTGATATGATTTACTCTCTAGACCTTTTTCAAGACTTGTTGTTCTTCTCTGGACATGCTCCACCATCTCAATATCTTTCTTGTAGTGAGGGACCCAATACTGAACACAGGATTAGAGGTGCAGCCTCACCAATCCCAAATACAGTGGGACAATCACTGCCCTGGTCCCACTGGCCACACTACTTTTTATACAAGCTAGTATGTCACTGGCCTTTTTGACCAGCTGGGAACACACTGGCTCACGTTCAGTCATTGACTAGCAAACCCCAGGTCCTTTCCTGCTGGACCCCTTTCCGGTCAGCGGATGTGGATATATAACAAACTGTCCAATCAACCTCCTGTGACTTCCCTGCAAAACGGTTGCTTTGTTGTACTCTACCCAATACCTTAAAAGCTCATCTAATAAGAATCTTAATCAAAGCACATATTTCTTCTAAATCAGTCATTCACCAGTATTCATGATGAGTTTTCTCTGTGCTTACCCTAAGTTTTGCTTTAGGGGTTTTTTTTGGGGGTATGTATACAGTAACTGCAAGAAGCCACAGGGTTGGCAAGGTACAGAAGAGCTAAAGGAAACATTACTCTACCATGATAAGACATGAACTATGGATCTGACTCAGGGACCAAACTTATGAGTGAATGTTAGAATGTGGCTAGGAATTGGAGCACAAAAGCCACCATAACCAGCCAGTTAATGCCACTGGATGATGAAAACCATGCTAATTACATGCTTGTATTTGCCTTTACAGCCATAGGAAATTTGTGGTAAAGCACAAACTGAAAAGACAGCACAAAACCACCATCAGTATCTCCAAATATGTGTCAGATTTTTACAAAAGCATAAATAAGTAATTTTTCAAAACACTTTTTAAAAATCTACTTTGCTGTCCTAAAGAATAGGAAGCCCAAAAGCTGTAGCTGATAAATCTGCGAGCAGCCATTAACATGCAATCCTTATTGTCCTGCCCTAAGAAGAGATGGGGAACTGCTGCCAGAGCTGCTAATAGGGACCAAATGGTCCCTGAAAGTGCGGCCCGGGGCACCTTCTTCAAGCCCTGCTGAGGCCTGAAGAGCATCAGTATCAGCAGGAGCAGAAGAAGAGGGCAGCAGAAGCATGTCCTGGAGGAAGCCCTGGAAGCAGGAGCTCATCTGCTCAGCCCATCAAGGCAGAGTGCTAAGACATGGCAGTCTTTTATGTTCTCCTGAAACCTTGACTAATCCTTCAGAGTTTCTGAAGTCAGACCATTTTGCATGATTAGGCAGCAAGAAGAAGGGCTACATACTGCTTCTTGAATTCTTTGTAACTTTCCAGCTATACTCTCAGCTACATAATGGTTTCTAGGGGAGAAACAGAAGAAGAGAATGTGTACATCTTGCTACACATCCTGGGCTTTGTCTGCAGCTTATTTTAGGGGTAGTCTTTGGCCATTTGCCTAGAGGCCAGTCCTTTTCAATAAATCAGACAAGGCTTGGGACATATTTATAACTTTACTTGAGATCCCCAACTTGATGTGAGCTCTGTTGTTTCAGATGTCCCTTGGGAAGACTGTGCAGCCAGAGTGGGAGGTGGTGAAGGTTGTCCAGTACTTGCCCTACTCCCTGTCAGCCCTGTCTTTGTGGATCCAAAGGAGTTGTTGCAGTGAGCTGGAAAACTCCCTAAAATACCAGTGGTTTTTGCAGACAGACTGTTACCTTTACAGCAGGCTAGGATCCTTCCCATAACATATCAGGATGCTTTTATAAGACCTGTCTCCCTTCAGCTCTCTGGGCTGCAAGTTGTTTTGCTACTGTGAGTTTGAAGCTTGGGGTGTGAAGACTGTGACCAGCGGCCCAAGGGATTCCCTGGGCTGCAGCCACAGCAGAAACCATTTGTTTTCTTTTGACAGCCTGTGGAGGCCCCGAAGACAGCTCAAATCCACCAGCTGAGCACAAACTACAAACCACAACCCCTCTCCGCTGCTTTAGAGCACACACCTGACAGGAATACAAGCCCTGGAGGCCCTAGCTGTGCTTTTCCAACTGTTCTCTAGAATTTCACTGGCTTTTTATTTACCCAGGATTTGCCTAAGGGAGTTTTCTTGTATTTTGGCATCCCTAGAGCTCCAGCTGCAGACTTCCCCTCTGGGGATACTTAAAGGGTGAGGTTTTCAGAAGGTTGGGAAGTCTTTTTTATTTGTTTAAAGTAACTTGGGTACCATAGGAGGTCTTCAGAAAATGTGTTGTCCCTCTCTACAACTGTCAAGAAAGCGTGCACGAACCAGGTTAGGAAATCACAGAAAGGATGTTTCATCCCTAAAGCTGTCTATGAGGTTGCTGTTTTCATGTCCAAGAGCACTTCCCAAAAAGTATGGGAAGGAATTTTAGATAAAATTGAGGTGGAAGAAGGATATTTCTTCACTTTGTTCTGTGTAAAATATTAGATCCCAATGGTCCATTCTGTCATCCCAGTACCTTCAGGCAGACGAAGACTGATCAGGTTGCTAACACAGAGTTCATTACCACACTAGTGCCAAAAACTTATTTTTCCAAAACATGCAGGAAAAGTCTTGAAGATCCTACAAGAGGCAGATAACTACTATGGAGGTATGTTCTTGCATAGATGCTGTAAACAAAGAAATCTCTCTCCCCACTCCCCAGTTTTGAGTAGATTCAAACCTTATTGAAGACAAACAGTAACCAAAAAAACCCCAGCCATATACATCACATATGAAAGTGGTCTGTAAAGCCCCAAACTTATTTATGGATATGGTCAGACACCATGGATCTTGCCACATCTGATGTCTGGCCTCTCAATCTCTGTGAAGAGATTTGGGGGTTTTCCATAGGGTGACTGTTAGACAGTAATCTCCAAATTCAGCAGTCCAAAACCTGGCTCAGCAGCTGTTTGCCTGCTCTACTTAGCGTAAACAGCCAGGCTGGAAGGATAGTTATTATTGCCCTGTGGTGTCTAGTAGGATGTCTTTTCAATCTGTTCCATGATAAATTTACACAGAAGACCTCAGCTGTGGTGCACATCAAATTTTACTCTCAAACTCTCACAAAACTACTGAAGAGATCTAAACAGACCCAAACATCTTAAATAAATGGTGGCTATCCCACATTCAGTTTGCTGCTGCACGTTATAGTTAAGCCCTACCAAGATCAGTAGAACATACACCCTGCGGGGATGTGACCTAGACCTCAGTGAGGGGTTAAGCACGCCAATTTCATCAGGAAAAGCGAAATAAGACGGTTGCTTATTGCATGGGGCTTTGTTATAAACAGGTACGTCTGAAAACCATTTTCTAGCAGTGCACAGCTACAAACACAATATTATTTCTAGAAACCACCCATGGCCTCAGCGCTGAAAGATGCAGAGAGGCCTCAGCATTAGGAACGTCAAGTTCTCTTGTTCCAGACTGCGGTTTCCTTACACCTTTCCATTTTGGCATAAGTTTGCAAAGCCACTCTCCATTTTTAATATTTAAAGGTTAGCTGACGCACCAAGCATATTCTTGGGAAATGGTGTAGCTGCAGTACCAATAGGCATGGCTGAAAGCGGGAAAAGTAACGTGGCTCTGTGTCTCAAACAAATGGGGCGACAAGCTGCATGAGCCAGGAAATACATTTTTGCCTTGCCTAGGGAGTAAGTCTTACTTTCTGCTTCAAACTATAAAGATGATGTCTAAAATTAGATGATTCATGTTGATTCACTACAGGTTTAAAAACAAAAAGTCTCTCTGACCAAATTCTTTAGTGGGCAGGAGAGCCTTTTTTGTTAGGAACAAAAAAAATCCAAAAGGCAAAAAGCACAACACACATACACATTCACACATGCTTAAAAGTTACTGTTTTTTACCCTGGAAAATGTGGTTTCTGTAATTGAGGGTTGTAAAAAAGAAAAAAAACTTTTAAAGCATCCCACTCGATTAGTCATTCCAGGGTGGGTCAGTCTTATCATATCACGTGATGTCCAGTAATGGTGATGCAATGAAGCAGATGCTGTCCGAATTTCGTGCCACCAGTCAGCAGCAAAACTATGCAAATCAAACCACTGTCCTTTTCTAGAAATTCCAAAACATCCCATCTCTTCCAGGCCCTGTGTTTAGTAGCCTCTGCCTTCCCAGACAAACTAAATACACGACCATTTCTTCTTCAGCAGCACATGACAAGAATGAGTTCCAGACTACTGGGAATACAGCTCAGTGGAAATTCTCGTTGTGTACAGAGGGGTACAGTACCTTCTTGGGAAAAGAGGTGGGAAAAAAGATATTTCCATAAAATGATTACAGTCTGGTATTCTGTATACTTTTATACTATATGTGTATATATATATATATGTACTTACATTGTCTGGCAAGAAGTGCTGTACATAAAATCTCACCCTGAGACAGGATCAACTCACTTAGTTCTTTCAAGGCACTGTATCGCCCCTGAAAGTTTTTACCCACCATAAAAGGATGATGACAAAGTGGTACCAATTCTGCTTCCATTTCATATATTTTTCATCTAACTGATATGTGGATACAGAGAAAGGAAAGGTAATGTGCTGTACTGTCAAAATTAACGGCTAATTTAGTTAAATAAATTTCTATTAAGTAGAGGATGTGACTTTGAGTGACTAGTTATAATCAACTTCCATCCAAAAAATGAAGGAAAGCCCAATAAAAGGGCTACACACAAGATTTTATTGCCACAAAATGAGGTAGAGAAGTACAGGGGTGCAATCAGAATGACTAGCAGCAAGCACAGCAGTGCCTATAAATCAGATTGTCTGAATAAATGATAAGGTATGATTTTTACATTGAATCTGGTTTTACTTGGAAAAAATTGTGATATTTCTACTAGAACATGAAGTCTGAAAGTTATTTATGGCTGAACTTTTCTTCATTCTGCAGGTGAAAACAACAAATATACAGCAACACTGTCATCCCCCTTGAAAAATTTCCTTGAGATACGTGTCCTGCCAAGTTCTGGATGAGTTTTCTACCTTAAAAGTAAAGTTCTCTAAAAATCTCTGAAGCTACTTTGGGTATATAAGTAAACCCTAATGGGAATTTCCTCAGTGGGAGAATACACTCTGTTTCCAATTACACTTCTAAAATTCATAGACATTACTTTTATAGCTAAAGAAGAGGTACCAGAGATTAATTTGATTGTGTATTAAATTCCTGAAGAATGGAAAGCAGAGTTTTCAAAATATGAACCCAGCTGTAGTGAAGACAAAGCAAGATGGCGAGTGCAATTGGGCAAAGAGCCCATTACCATTGGCTTGCTACTGACCAGAACTGGCCAGTGTACCCAGAGAAGACACAACCAGGGTCAACAGGTGCCCTCCTAAATCAAGCTCCAGAAAGGTATGTTGCTATTGGCACCAGAAGTTTGCTCAGCCACCGTGGTATGTATATATCAGAGAAGTTGACTGAGCTGAATGCACAGCTGTGGCAGAACCGAACTGTCCCAGGACTTACCCTCTGTGCTTGAGTAGCTCCATGTTCTTTTTGCAATGGTGGCCCTGTGAGGCTGAGGCATCAGAAGCTTGCTATGAGACAGAGGTGTCCACTCCAGCATCCAGTGAAGCCAGCATGTTGCTTGTGGGAAACAATTCAGGATTACAAGACATTTTGAGAGGTCTCCAAGTGCTGGCCCAGGAGTGAGGCTTGGGACTTACCCTGGAAAAGGCCTGCAGTAAAGTTCAGCCGTGGCTGATGAAATTGAGACTGAGGAAATAAAGTGTTTGGCCTTAGTAAGAGGAATAGGGATAATTCTGGCAGGTTTTTGATGGAGTTGAAGAAGCCTGATTTGCAACAGAATGGCAATAAAGTGAGTTTAAGGACTAAGGGCTGGTGAAGGAAACTGCAACAAAACCACTGCTTTTCATGGGATAACATCTTTTTTTAGTGTTGAAGTTTTCCCAGATTGAAGATTCAAAAAGCTTCAGCAAGGCTTGCAAAAGACCCACAATGCCACCAGTTGTACCCTGCCATTGGGTTTCATGATCAATCCTTTCTCCACCAGCACAACAATGATGTGTGAAGGCTGAGTCTGAGCTAGTTACAGCCTTGAGGTGTTTAGGGAGTCATGTATAGACTGGATAGCCAGGAAAGGGCTGCCAATATTGAGTTGTCTTGACCAATAACTCAACCCAAAAAATATCCTTCCGTGTCTGCAACCATGTGGTCCCAGATCCTGCATACAATAGACTCCCTATCCCCTGTGTGATGCATGATGCTCTAGCATGGCAACTTGGAGAAACTGAGCAGAAACCAGCAGTTTTCTGAGCTAGAATGGAAGAATGCAAATGGTGTTTGGGAGTAGAAGAGCTGGAACTGAGACCTGTCAAATGAATATGGAAAGAGAATTGAAATAAAAAGACAATTTCCCTCCAGACATGATCTTTGTACCAAATATTTCAATACAACTTATGCAACAAATTGAGGCAACATTGCAGACAGAAATGGATATGCAATCTTTATGCGTTCACAGGAACGTGGAAGATTTAAAAGTGCCGTAATATTATAGCCTATGACCTTTATTGGAGACAGCCAAGACATGTAATGGTATGATGTTTTATTTGGGAAGGGAACATGTTTTCTGGTTCTTTTGTACTTTTTCATTTACGTTTCGTTTGGGAGAAATAGCCTAGTCACATTTAGCATTTATTTACTCAAGTGAATTGTATGAAAGCAATACAGAACAAGGGATCACCCATTCTGTTTGGAGCAGGCATTAGCGTGAGAGTTCTGGAACAAACTGAAGGAGTGTGGCAAATGTACTGTGCTGCAGCAACATGCTTTGTCTTTTTATTAGCACGCTGTGTGTTTAAGCAAAGGCCACTTTACATGCACTCTTAGGTTTTGCTTTGTGACTGCAAGACTTAATACAATGAAGGAATAATTCTAGATAAATTTATTTTAAATGCCATCATGTCAAAATGGTTAAATAACTTATCAGCTTCTGAACTGACCATGTAACAAACAAGTGGGGTCAGCAATGGCAACACTTGTTTTAGTAATTTTCCTGCCTGAAACATTATGGGTGCAAAGAACTTTCTGGAGAAGTTGTGGAATCTAGAAATATTCTGTTGGGCAATTTGACAGAAAACAATAGTATTGCAGAGGAATAAAATGCTTTTCTAGGTTTAAAAATAGCCAGCATTAAACAGGTGATACTGCACAGATCTGTCACTTGGACAATGTAGTCATAGAATTTATTACTGAACACTTGCATTCCAATGTTTCCATTTCCTAATAATTCAAAGTGCTTGCCAAACATAAGGAAACTTAAATTCCAAAGACGATCCGATGCTGTGTCAAAGAGGAATCAATCATTTTCCAATAGATGATATCCAGGAAATATGCCTGCCAGAATCTCAGTGTGAGGCAATAAAGTCTCTCTAACCGAAAGCAGAGGCCAACTTATTTTACACAGCTCTTCAGCGTGATTCAGTTTTCCAAAACCCAGTATCTACTTTGAAGTAACCATGACTGTTTCATCTTGCTTTCTGTATTTGTAGTGTTGGAATATTTACCTTCCTTCATTTCCAGCTCTCAATTGCAGAGCTTGTTAGTGGCTGACACTTGGGAATTTATATGCATGAAGGATGTTAGCCGTGAGCTGGTCATGGATTAGATCACTCATCTGCGTCTTCTGTGTGCGCAGACTCCCAGAGTCCCTCAGGCAGGAAGGGATATCAGGAGGTCTCTGCTCCAAGAAGGGTCAGAGCGGAGTTCAGACCATGTTGCACAAGCCTGTGTCCTTTTGGGCCTTGAAAGCCTCCAAGGCGATGACCTCTTCTTGGTAACCTCCTCCCGCACCCCAGGAGGGCACACTGAGGACCCACACCAATCACCCTGCCAGGTTAGTTTGGCCTGAGGAGCCTGGCTGAGCAGTGCTCTACAGCTGAATGCTCAGGCAGCATTAGAACACAAACATTCACAGACTTCCTCTACTTTTGGGTCATGCCTTTCCCATGTCTCATATCATTGTGACTGCTCAATGCCCTGGGGAAGGGCATATCA
Source organism: Aleadryas rufinucha (assembly GCA_013397815.1). Lineage (NCBI taxonomy): Eukaryota > Metazoa > Chordata > Aves > Passeriformes > Aleadryas > Aleadryas rufinucha. The sequence goes on from VZTH01013880.1 coordinate 118,476, forward strand.
AGGAGGGCTAGCGGAGACCTATGGATTCTCCCTATTGAGCTAAGGAATTTATTTACTATTGGAAAGGCTCAGAAGAGTGCTAACGCACCACGATCATGATAGTAGCATAGCACATGTGAACCCTGTGTGAAAAGAAAAGATTTCAAGGAGCCAGAAATAAAGACAAGTTCCATCATCCATCTGCTAAAAGTGACTTGTCCTTGTTTTCCACTCTAAGAGCTGTGGACTTGGATAGGCAACAGAGGAAACCTTCCCTTCCCAGAAATTTTAACCAAGCTGAATGAATTTCTGTGAGAGAGCTGAAGTGGCTGACAGTGATGGGAAAGATAATCAATGCTAGGGTGAATGCTTTGCTTCACTGACTCAGACATTGCTCAGTTAATGTTAACATTCAGTACTTGCAAGATTCCAGCACAACCCTTGTGGCTTTCCCCACTGCTTTTCTTCACTGAATACCCATTCCTGGTAGGACTGAAGTGGAAACGGGAAGAGAGGCATGCACCATCAGATGCAAGTAATATGGAGCCCCACAACTGAGCTTGTGCTCTTTGATAAAGTACAGCAAAAGATTATAAACTAGGCATGAATAAATTCAAGCTGGAAAGTAGGAGCTGTCTAGCTATCAGAGTAAGGGGATCTTGCAACACCCTATTCATAGGAGCAGTGGGAGGCAAAACAACATGATTACTTTTAAGATGGAGCAACCCTGTGCTTGTGAAAGGGAAGTGTAGTAATACAAGGACCTGGCCTTTGTGGTCCAAGAAATGCTAGTGCTCTCTTGATTGGGGGGAAAGGTGAGTTTAGGAAAGCTGCTTATTCATACAGAAAAAAACTAATTAATTACCCTTTATTTTGTAGATGGTTATAATGGATTCATGTGATGTGAGTGAGTGAGGAAACACTCGAAGCTTCAAATGTGGAATACTCCCCCAAAACAAGGAATGCAGCCGCTTCATTTTTTTAATTTGACTTGTGGCTAGTGAAGCCCTGGGAATATTTTCTTTGCCTAATTAAGTATCAGTTATAACCAAATGTTTGGTGAGAAGTGTCATGTTTCTGGGCTCTTTGTTTTTTACAAAAGATCTCAGCAACAAATCTTTTCAAAAGCAGATGTGTTACACTTATCTGCTATTGGGTAAACAAGTCTTGGATTTGGGGGTTTGGGATTTCATGACCTGTTTGTGCCACAACAGCTACCAGTGTCCAAGACACGTCATGAGGTTTCAGTTTGGCTCATACACACATGTAAAATCCACAAATGTTAAAAATGTGACTGCCAGAGCACTTACCCTTGTCATTTTAAAATATAACCCCTACATCTTACCAGAAGGGCTGCAACAACCTTCCCATATTTCTGTATGAGTGTTCAACCAAACCTTCATGTCCAGCTGACCTTCCCCTGAGGGTGGTCTGCAGCTGCTGGGCTGAAAATTGGTGATATGCTACTTATTTTCAGGGTGCATTTTTGGAAATTCAATTTATTTCCAGAATGAAATACCAGTCAAAAGGGTCCTTCTACAGAAGGTCTAACTGGTTGCTGTTCACCACAGCTGTTAATTACCTTTCTCTGCTTTTTGTTGTCTGTCAAGCCAATGTAATTTCCCATAGTCATAGATTTTGTGGGCAAAGCAAAAGCAGTAGGTGTCATATATCTTAAAAATAACACTCATAAAGAAGCTAGAGAAGCATGGTCAAGACAAACTGAAGATTCTGGGGTGGGCCAAAGCTTCTAGAAAACCACATCATCTGTGAAGTCAAATGGATGCAGTGAGCAGAGTTTCACAGGGATTTAATCTGAGTCTGATACGATGCAGTACTTCCAGGTCTGACCCAAGGATAGAATAAGGTATTGTACCAAACGTGCAAATGACACCAAGCTGTGGAAAAGTGCAAGGTTAGACCCCAAAGAGATCTTGCCATATTGGAAATACATTATGGAAACAAAATGAAACAAAACATTTTTCCACAGGGACAAGTGTGAGGTGTGCAGACACTGAGGGGAAACTAGGCAGCACACCAGTAGGAAAGGGCCTACAAGCTGAACATGAGCCAACAAAGTTGTAGAGCTACAAGAAAAGCAAAAACTCGGCTCCATAGATGATGGCAAATAAGACACATGGATGGAGAAGCCCAAGAATTGTGGTACAGCACAACCACAGCTGAAACTGTGTCTAGCTGGGGGGCTTGCACATTAAGAAGGACATAACTACTTGGAAAGAGTACAGAGAAGAGTAATGACAAAGAGCATGAGCCTGGAAAATACAGTCTTGGAAGAAAGATTGGATTTAATTGTGTTTCTCCTGAAGAAGGAATGGCTAATCAGGGACATCGCAGGTTTCCAAACCATGAAAAACTGCTGATAAGGTGAAGAGAACAATCATTTTTCATACCCATAGGGTAAGAAAAATGTCTATGGGTTGAACATCAGCTAGGACACTCCTAGGAGCATGGGAAGCAAAGAATGAGGGAAATGACCAGGGCAAGAATGTTTTGGAGACTGCTCAGAGCAGTTTGGTTAAATGCTGATCAGCAGTGATGCAGCTACAGCACTACTGACCCAGTAGTGGGACAGCAGAGATGAGTTAGACAGCCTGCTGAGGTGGAAATCACTGACCTGGTAAAAAAACTGCTTGGAAATAGGGATGATGGCTCAAAGCTATTTTAAAAATGAGCCCATGCCACTTCAAAGAAACTACAGATTCACAGCTCTTTTTCATGGCTGCCTGGAAACTCTGGGCAGTAATGCTCTGGGGAGATGGGGCTCTATGATGCCACTTGAGAGCAATTGACAGAAAGCATGGTTTAATGCTTGGCAATAAAAAGTTTCATTGTCTGGTTTAGTCACTCTCTTCTCACCATTGCAACATCACCAGGACAGCATTAATCCCATAAGTCTTAGCTTAGCTGGTATTTTACCTTAAGATAGAGAGAAACAGTAAAAAAAGGGATGTGAGTTTAGTTTGGATTGGTTTACATTACAGAGTACATGCAAATTAAGGCACATATGCCAAAAGGGCTCTGAACTGCACAGAAACATGCTTCTTAAATAATTGCAGAGGCTGCCATCAAGCATTACCACCACTTTGGATATGTTCAGTATGCTTGGGTTCCTTTCAGGTACCATTCAGGTCTCTCATAAAAATTGCAAGACTTTGGGGGTTACAGGGACAAAAGGTGCAGGATCAAGATCCTGTGGTCCACTGACCCAGGTAATCAAAGCTAGAGCTGCCCCCAACAACACTTTCAGAAGTGGTGAGCTACTGTTCCCAAAGGTTTTGTTAGACATGTCTCTCTCATGTTGTGAAAGGACCAAGAGTGGGGCATTTTCATAAGTCCCAGAAACGCATCTTTTATCGCATGTTTATGTGATAAGTGATATGTGACATGTAGTGAAACACTGTGTCCCAACAGAGCAAATGTGCACAATGAAGTAACAGCGCAAGTTCTTATGGTGAAACAGCTTTTGATAATGACTTGGGACAAAAAACAGTGTCAAAAAGACTGTGGGGAGTTGATGTGAAGAATAACACATCAATAACTTTTGGCTAAAAATACTCTGATGCTACATATGCCCACTATTCTTTTATTCTATTTTGATGGCTTTACACGAGATGTTTTTCTGAGGACTGGAATTGTGCCTTTATTGAGAATTTATTATGAATATTTACTCATCAAGGTTTTACAAGGAGTATCTTTGAAGTTTAACCTCCATAATGACTATAAAAAGTCCTGAAAAGACAGAATCCAATCTGAGTGTCATCAAAAGTTGCACAAAGATACAGCAACATGGAAGGATTGAGGTTAATAATGGAATTATATAGCCTCGTGGTTTTCCTCATCCATTACACCAGAGCAGGCTGCTACAACAGAGATGAAAGAGATTTCCTGAGTGGTACTAGCTTCCCTGTCAGCAAAATCAACAAACTACATCCTGCAGGGGAAGGTATTGCTGAAGTGGTCAAGATACTAAAGATCTAACAGATTTGTAGAGCTGCATAAGCAGGTTTTCACACAAGATTTCTGGGCTGAGAAGATGTGCAGATCACTGGAATGCTGTCATTGCAACCAGATGGTACACAAGACGGGAAATATCAAGTGTGAAATCATTAAGAGAAGGAGGTTAAATATCAGCCATTGAGGTGGTAACATCTGGATGTTTAGTAAGTCTGTGTGGGAAGAAATTCAGAAGTCTGTTTGAGCCAGTACTTAATTTTCAATTTAAAGAAGTTCACAGATGATGGAAAAACCCATTCTTCTTGCACTAGCAAAATCAAGCAATTTTTTTATTTTCTAAACAACAGTTTCTTCAATGAATAGCACCTTCTACATTCAAGTGTTGAAACTTTTCATCTCTTTGATGATTAACAGAATGAGACTGATAAGTCTGTCTTTCAGCTCCATAATGAGCTCTATCTCCTAGACCTTAATGTGGTGGCCTCTTTTTCCCTCACTTCTTTCAGAACAGTGAAACCAGAAAATGATATTCACTGTAGTGTCAGCACCAGATTTAGTGTATTTAAAACTGTTAATGGAAAGAAAGCTTATTTCACAGGGTTCTGTAAGAAGAAGTTTGAGGTGATGTGAGTAATTCTGCTTGGGCATTTATGCCAGTTTACATTGCTGCTAACAGTAATAATCCCTTGACTGCCCTCACTCAGTGCTTGGAACTTGAGAACATTTTCATGTATTACATGACAATTTCTGTTGACTTTATTCTCCAAACATCAAGGCATGATGAAAATTGTTTCATCAGCTTGAAATTTGACAGTCATCAGTCTGAGTTTCAGACCAACAAAAACTGGAAAAGTGATGATCAAGAGTGCATAGTCTTCCAGGCACATCTGGCACACTTCTATTTCATGTAACTTTTTGAACTTGATGCAATGCAGTTCCTTTGGGGAGCTCTTTATGTATGAAAGGCTTATTTTCTCTTTATTTTATTTTATTTTGGAATAATAATAAAAAACTCTTTGCAAAGAATATTGTCTGGTTTATAAACGGGGTGCTAAACCAGCAATCATTCACGTAACCTGCCGCTGTAGATTTGGGAAGCCAAAAGGGGTCTGAGTCAGACAGATCTCTGAGGTCCCAAATCGCATTTATTTTCCTAAATTCATGCTGAGCTTAAAAGGAATTTAGCTGCCTAAATAATTTTCCTTAATTTTGTTGGTAAAATCTCCAGACTTTTTAACAATCACATTCTAGATAATGGAAGAACTACAAACCCATCTTTTTATATTAGCACGTAAAACCATCTGCAGACAACACACTAGTAATTATTTGGATAGCAGTAACACTATCAGACAATAAATCCTTTGTCGCAATTTCAGTTAAAATAATCCCCTTCTCCTAACCAATGCAAATGGAATTTTAAAAAGAAATAAATAGACCTTTGAGGAACAGTTTTAATGCCTTGCTTGGATATGCTACATTTCTCAATAGGAATCTGAAGGTGAAGCCTTTCCCTGTAATGGATGGAAACAAATAGAGACACAATGAACAGAACGACAGAACGAGACAAACTTCTCTAAGTAACTGGGAAGAGAAGGGTGTAGGGAGGAAATATTTTGTTGTTTTAAAGTTGGTTTAAAGCAGTTTTTGAAAACGTTTTATGCTTTAATAATATGGCTGGGGGAGTGGGGAGTTTTTGCCTAGAATAAAACTGGAAGAATGATTCACCGCATGTCTGCAACTGTTCCTTGATCCCAGTTAAGTTTGACACCACTAACATCTATGAGTCAGCGGAGGCTCCTTGGGATGAGCTTCGCCTGCCCTGTTTTGAGACTGTTGCAGTAGGATCTTTACCCAAGGCTGGAAACTGGCTCCCAGCATTGCCTGTGTCAGTTTTTCCTACCCACTATCAAATACCACCAGCCTCCACCAAGAGAAGGGATCTATTACTACGTCCCATGATCTCTGCAGTACAGCTGTATTAGTTTATACTTTACTGTCTATGTCCAGGACCTCAGTATTGTTACCATCTCTCTGTAGCCAAGAGAACAGATGTTCCCATAGGGACTTTGTGACACCGTGTTGAAGATTATCATCTGGAGTGGTCAACATAGCCTAAAAAAGGACAGCTGTCAAGCCATGGGAAGGTTTTGTGTGTCATGCGTGGAGGATCCTTTATTCTTCTTGAATTTTCATGTGCTCTGTGCTTAAGTGTAAAAAACAGTTCTGCTTCTAAAATGATGTGATGTAATTTGGAGATTTGACAAAGTAGAAAACAAGGGAGCTCTTCCATGTATGATGCCATCTTACAGTGACATCTTATATATCTTTGTCTTGTTTGGTTCCAAGATTGCTCAATCTCTGAGCTGCTTCAGCTTTCTATCTGGACTTGGCCTACAGTTCCTTAGACAACTGTTACCACATTTAAATTTTTGGCTAATGGACAGGCATCTATCTTCTGGAGCCATTTTCCAAAAAATGTCATGAGCAAATGGTAATGGGAATACTTGGAAGCACATTTGATTGTTTTGCTGGCTACATTTATGCAGAATTAGAATATTTTACAGTAGTTCTCATGATTTCTTTCAGTTCTATACCTGTACTTGGTTGCTTGCTGATTTCGGTTTTTTGTGGGGTTGAGAAGGAGTTGTTAATGAACCTCTTACTAAACAGTCTTATCTATACTGCAGAGAATGTACTGCTGGCTGCTCTGCAAAACAAAATAATCAAAATAATTTCTGAGACCCATTTTTCTCCAGATTTAAGTACCAGCCACCACCTACAATCAAAAATATTTTACATATATGGCACATGGTCTTCTTCTTGGAAGACAGATGTTAGAGAAAAATATTACCAAATAAGTCACTATGTGAGGAAACAAGATTTACCAACAGGCACAGCAAGTCAGCAACAGGTCTGGAACAGAAGACATGGTTTTTATGTGAAAGGAAGTATGGATTCAACTTCCAGATTTCACTCCAAAGTACTCATCATAATGTGAACTGGTGGAAAATGTTAACAAACAGTCCAGATAAGAAAGCTTTCCAATAAATCCTCATGTCTGTTGTACTTGCTCTGTAGGTGTGGATTGTAAGAAACTGACGCTTAAACTAAGGCCAGCTTTGGGAATATAGAGAAAGGTGTTTAGGAGACATTTGGCATATTCTTAAATAACTCAGCAAAGCTCTCCAGAGGGAAGGTTATCTACTACATTTTTCACTTTGAAAAAGCTGATGAGTAGTTTTCCATGTCAGTCAGTCTGAGAAAGCAATCTCTGGCAGTGATATCACCTGGAAAAGCAATGATTAAGGAGTTAGTTAGCATCCATGTCAATCATGTAAAATCATTGCTGTTGGTGATCACAGATCTCTAGTGCAGAGAATCGGTTTTGTTTCTCAGCTGTTTACTTTGGACTGATTTACTGTGATGCACTTCATTTACGCCTGGTGCTTTTCCTGAAGTGGAAGGCAGCACAGGATTCAGGTTGCAGCTTGGTACGTAAGGCAACTTTTCATGGTACATCATGTCCATCTCCAGGAATCAAAACACTCATCTGCTGAAAGTTCTGTAGAGTTTTGTCATATTGGGTTTTGTTTGTGAAGCCTTTAACAGGGTTGTAATTATTTATCTTGGTCCCTGGCTCTTCCTGTGGCATTAGTTTTACAGTCATGGTCAGAACTGCGTTCCTGTTCACTGATAAAGGACACAGTTTTCTTGTGGAGATAGGGAAAAGATCCACTGGCATTTGGCTTTCTGGCTTTCCTGAAGGTACAGAGTAACTGTTGCATCTGACTTCAGGCTATACAGAAATGCTTTAGCTGCCGTTTCTTTGATTTATTATTGACTGAACAAAAACAGTGTCTCTAGAACATATTATTTATTTTTAAAAGATCAGCACAAAACCCCCATGTTTTTGAAATGCTTACGTAAAGGATTTTTCTTTTTCTTTTTTGTTTTTAATTGACTTCAAAATTTACAATCTCAAAGGCTGACATTGAGCACATCCTGCCCTGCCTGAGTTTATGTTGATCTTGAACTTCCACCATGTCTTAAAAAATGAGGGAAAAGTACATCAGTTCCTACAGTCATGCTCTCTTTCCTTCAGCAACTCAAAAAAAAAAATTTTAAAATATAACAAATGTATTGTCATTTAAAAAATAGGTACAATAATGATTGCCATTTTGTCTGCTCACCACTTGTAGATTTAACACTCTTAACTTGAATTCTCTTTACAATCTCCTGGAATTCTAACTGTAAAAGGTTAACTTTTTGCCAAAGTGTGGTCTTACAAGATAAATTGAGATAAAATTTTAAAAAAACCCGGTTCCTGTACTGCAGTCTGGGAATCTTGTACTTCTTCAAGCCCAGCCTCCCATCTCTCTACTCTTCTAGAGCTTTGAGAGTAAAATATTAGAGCACACGAAGCTATTACTTTGGGAAAAGTTCTTTTAACCTTTAAGGTAACTTTGCCAGTGCTGTAATTGCTGTTCTCTGATGTTGCAGTATGTGATAATTAATTTGCAGAAAGTTCTGGATGTCTCAGTGTTAAAATATTGGTTTTGTTACAACAAAAGACCTCATATGATTGCTAAATTTGCAGAACAAAAAGATTCAACAAACTGGTTTGTTTTCAAAGAGTATGTAAAAATAGAGTTTAAATATTATCAAAAGGTTATCTGGGAGGAATTTCAAAATACTCCTGCCAAGAAAAATACATTTAGAAGCTGATGGCAAGTTCGATATTTACAGTTTTTATTCTTTAACTTTCTTAGCAAAGTCTTTTCAGCACAAACAAAGATACTATATAATTAGCCATCCCCTCGGACTGTCCTGTTGGATTTTCTCTCTCATAATTCTGAAGAATGACCATAAGTCTTCATGAAGGAAGGCAATATTTTAATATGCCAAAAATTATATAAGCGTGCTGGAGGTGAAACATTTATTCCATTAGAGGGTCCTATATTTTAAAAATAAATGGCCTTTTAAATGACGCACAAGAATTTCCCTCCAGACTGGTCTTGTGAAATGTAGTGGCTTTGTCTCTGTCGTGGTTTGGGTTGGAGGCCTTTTGGTAAATAATAAGTTTTTTTAGTTCTTGTCAAATTATTCCTTCAGATGTAGCCTAATCTAGGGTTCCTTCTGGGGAAACAATAATATTACAGTAAGTGCTCTGTCTTCAGAGAGGAAGGAAATGGATTTTAGGAAAAGGCATTCAGCTACACCTCACCTTTGCTGTCAGCTGACCTGCAACTATTTTTCTGTTCAGAGCAGGCCATTAAAAGGACTTCTAATTCAGGATCTTATCAGTCCATAAATCTCCTTATAATCTTGTTGACAGGTGCAGTCCTTGAAGGCATCCCTAGCAGGCTGGGGATTTGCAGGTCATTGCCAGCCCTTTGTGGCCAGGTTACAGACCAGTAGAGGAGAGGAAAAAGCAACCCTTCGCAGGGTGATCAGAAAGTGCACGTTGTCAGGGATGCTCAGCACTTCCCTTTTATTTTAAAATAGTGTATTAGTGGTGGTGCTGACAGCAGAGACACTTCCTGCAAGGACCTGTGTCATTCTTCCTATCTGGTACAAGCTTTCTGAATCTGGGATGATAAACACACAAAGGCTTCACTGCAATTCTTTTATTGCTATCTGCAACCAAAGCTGCACAAATATTGTTGTTGCACTGAAGAGTTTAAGCCTTAAGAGTTTAGAAAATGTGGCTGTTTTGTATACAGGGACAAAAATTCACAGGCATGAGCCAAAAGGTGCTCTTGACTTCTTGCCTGCCTGAGGATGACTGATCTACCCTGGCCAAGAAAGCTAGGGCTAGAGTTTATTGCCTTGTATTGTACAATATGGCAACTTGTACCTGAAAACTTCTTAGGTTGTTGGAGGAAGTGAAAATTAAATTTGAGGAGAATTCTTCATTTTCCTAATTATATACCCAGGTGCTTTACCTAGTTCAGAGGTGGGTGAACGCTTTACTTCAGCTAGAGCAAAATATTTCCAAATTAAATTATTGGTTATTCAGAACGTGAATTTACATCAGCCACTGAGGTTATGTTTGGAGAAGCTGCTTAGGTTTAAAACTAAAATTTGCCTGACTTTTCCAAGTCTCTGTTCTCTATACTCCCAGGATTTTTAACAGGGTTTTTTTCCTCTTTGAAGCTATCCATCAATTTTGAATATTTTAATAAAAAACTAATAGCAGCTTTTACAGCTTTGATTCAGCCAATGCTCTCAGGTGATTGAGAAAAATCTGTAGAGACACTGAGAAGTGGAGCAGTTCACGCCTGTGTATCAGCCTTGGTGTTCTGTTTCTGTCTGTCACTACAGAAGTAAAAGGCTTTCCACAGTCTAAACCATAAACTTTTCTGCCTCGCTGAATCCAAAGTTGGAGTATTTGCTGTAGAAAGTTGAAATTTAAGTTCTAGAGGATGTTGCTCAGTCTAAATTACAGTGAAAACAAGTCAAGTAATTGAAATGATTTTCCTCTGTCTTCTGAAGGTGATTAACTCTGATGACCACATTTGTGTTTTGTGATATTTTGAAAATGTTATTAGAATTTAGAAGACCTGACTTTTTACCAATGTTTCTAAAAATGTAGCTGGTGCTGTTTAAGTTGTTTACAGGGTAGTATTATTCATAAAGATCCTCCAATAAGAGACCATAAATTACTCCTCATTTTACAAAGTCTGTCTACTGGTTTACCACTCTATGTCTGGGGACTTCATCTATTGCAGATGCCTCTTCAGTCTTTTATGTGACAAAATAAGGTTTCCTTCTGTAATAGATCAACAGTTCATTCCCAAATTCACTTGAAAATTAGACAGCTTTGATTCAAAGGGAAAATGGCAAATATTGTAAAATGCTGATGAAGATATAAAAAAGTCTTCAAACCTTCAGGTTTTTTGGTAATTAATTTACCATGTCCTCCATTCTTGCAACTACCTCTTTAAACACACTTGAGGGATACTTAGAAGGGGACTAAGGTGCAGTATTCAATACCCAGACTTCGTAACATCTGCAGGTCAGACAGCAAGGGTGGCAGAGACCAACATTTTGACCCTCAAATACCCTTGGAGTCAGGAAGAGGAAGGTGCTTCCCAGGATTTTGAGCCTTAGGAGCTTTTGGTGCATACCAGAACCAGCAGTCTCCTTGAGTGATGAGATCAAGTGCTACCTGGGCAGGCAATTGGTACTCCTGACCCACCAGAGTGGTGATATCCTGTCTGAGCTGGCCCATGCAGCACGCAAAGAAGGATGGTTGCTGTCCTTCACTCCCTGAGGTCTGGTTATACAGAAGATGCAGCCAGGATCTCTGAGGTGCTCAGGGAAAGGTCAGAAAACAACAGCTGAGATTTGCAGCAAGGCAGATGCCAGCTGGACACAAGGGGGGAAAGAATCCACTGGGTGAGTGGTGCAGCCCTGAGCGAAAGCAAGCTTCATCCTTGGAGATGCATTCTTTGGAGAAGCTCAAGACACAGCTGGACATGGCCCTGAGCAACTCGAATTCCTTTTGGAGTTAGCCCTGAACTGAGCAAAGCTTGACTTGAGGGCCACCAGCAGTTACTTCCAGCCTCAGCTATCCCATGGGAAAATGACTTTTATATAGGACACCCAGGTAGGGTAGATGTGCAAAGACTGAATAAAACATTCTCACACCCTTCAGAGAGATAAGGTGAAAGAAGATAAATGGCTTCAGAAGAAAGGTTTAGAATAGAAATCTTTTTCAGATACTGAGGTTATAGAAAATACTTTGTAAAGTTCTCTCAAGGATGCACTTTTTGCAACATACAATGAGAAATCAGTTGTCTTCTGAAAGTATTTCTTTCAAATCCTTAAGTCAGCAGCAAGCATGACAATAGTTAGTACTGAGCAGCTGAAAACTGTTGGATATTCGGAAGGTAATCCTCTTCCAATTCATTATGATATTGTGGGTTTCATTTTTATTTAAGAGAAAGTTCTTGTTAGAAAACATTCACTGTGTCTGTAACAATGATATTATAATAAGTTTAAATGAGTGCAGTTTTTTTTAAATCCTCAAAAATGTGCTACCTTTTTTTCTCTAAAAACGTGTTCCAAAAGCAGCTTTGCCTTTACTTCTACTTTGTATGTTGTCTCCCTGAGAAAAAAAAATCATTGTAGTGAAATAGGAAGACATAAATCCATTTATAAGTCAAGTGATGAACATTTTAAGGCTGAAAATATTTTGAAAAGACAAGCAGTCCTCTCCTAAACTACAGTATAAACAAAGCTACCACAGTCTTCAAATATAACATAAGGCTAGGCTTTATGAACATCAGTGGAGGCTTTCTAGTCCTCTGCTAGATATGCAAACATAAATTATCAGTTTTCTGAATTTAAAGTCTCACCTAGAAAGGAAGATAATGCTTGGTAAAATCATGACTTACATGCAAATTAAAAACTTGACTCTATGAAAGAGTCCATGAGTAATGATTTTTTACACTGTTTAGGTTTAAAATTCCTCAGAAACAGTGGTTAAAATGTTTTTAAGTGCTAAATTACAAGTTAGCTTTCCAAACTAAATCAACTGGATGGTACAGAAGACTGCAAATCAAAGCTTGCATCTTTTGCTTGAGACACTGGTCCAAAGTCTGTTGAAGTTAACTGGAATCTTTCAAGTGAATTCACTTTGGACCTTGGAAGATAAACAATATGTAAGCACTTATGCCTTTTTAATCACCTTCTACTCCCATGCAGGATATGCAAAGAAATGGGAAACTAGCAAATGGATAAAAGCTTCTGAGTGTTGTGTCTGAGGGGCAGTAGTGATACAGGCTAAATATCCCTATTCAGGGCTCTGGCAAACAAAAGTTCACAAAATCTGCAGACAAGCATGGACAGCCACCTCTGCTGCTGTATGCATGGTCCACCCTTTCAGGCTGTAGACCTTACAGGGGCATTGGGTCATCCTTTGCAAGAGCAAAGTCCTTCCTGGGTCTGTCCCAAGCCTCCTGCAACCCCCTCACTCCCACAATTAACATAGCTGTAGGAGATACCTGTGATGTGCTCAGGGTTTACTTTCTCTTACTGGTATCTATGTAGAGTTTGACCTCTTTGCTTGGCGTGTTTGCACTGCTAAGCCTGATCCCAGTAGTTCTGAGTCCTTAAAGTCCTACATCTTACCATGGAGCATGACATTCTCAGCGTCGTCTCATTCAGCCACCTGCAATGTGCTTTGAAGTCAAAAGGCTACCTGAAATTAAGATATTTTTGGTGCTCACCTGTCTTGTAGGTACCGGTATCATATGACAATCAGCCAGATTTCCAATTCTTTTCTTTTTGCACCAGCACAGGTCAATTTTACACAAGCAAAATTCCAAAGCATAAAGGGAAGTAGGACAGAAGATCTGGAGAAGCCAGATGCTGCTGCTGGGAGCAGGGGAGACAGGAGGGAGTGGGGTTTATTGCTTTTGGGAGATGTCCTCCCCATCCACAGCCCAGGCACTGCAATCCTTACCTCCTGATCAGCACTTTGTATTTACACATCATTTTACATCGGTTTGGAGCAGGGTTGAGTGTACTTTAGGTAGCAGGGTCAGAACTTGGTGAAGAATTTGCATCAACTCCTGCCAAAACTTCCGCATTTGCTAATCACTACAACCTCATAGTGTTGAAAAGTGCATTAAACTGTTAAACATTTTTACAGGACTGGAGGCTACCAGACCCCATGCCAGGCATCTCTATCCTTTTTAATGACAAAATTGCAAGTTTAAGACTGTGCTCCTGTCTGCTCGAGCTCCAAGTAATGATACACAGACCTGTAACAATGACAGGGTTTCCCAACAGATTTCTGGGGATTTAGATCAAATTCAGTGGCAGTCTTGGTAATAGATGCTCTAATGTAGTTCAAAAATGTTTGAAAACCTCTGCTGTGAAATGATTAGGTAAGGCATCGAAACACACTCCTGATCATGTTTCTTTCTTAAGAAACCCTTGCACAGCAAGGCCTGAGCCCTCCCTGCCATGAGCTGCTGAGCTAGCTGCTACTTGGCCCCTGTGAAAAACTTCTCCCCTCTTTCTTAATACAAAATTGCTGGTTTGGCTCCTTTTCCCCACTTTGTTCTGAAGTTTAAACCAAGGACTGGGGTGCAATGGTACAAGGTTCCCAGCACACATGCTCCCAAAGAGCAAGATTTTGGTGTAGTGCCATCTGATTATTATGCATGATCTCTAAATATGAAATACAAGCCCTAGATCAAACTGAGGTGTATTGTTTTGTTATAATAGTTAATATTTTACTGTAGGAAACATGAGCTTAGTACCTCAGCTGCAATGAAAGGATGTTTACGGTAAACTTCCCTTCCTCAGTTTCCTAATTTACCCACTCCCTAAAAAGCTCAGACCTTTACAGACTAATGCTTTTGTGCAGAACTGGACAAAAATTGTGAGTGTAAAGCAACATATACAATGAAAAAATATGTCATTTACAGCCTGAAACTAAAATTATGTTGCTTCAAACAACTATTTTCTGTCTTAGCTGCTGGAGAGCTGGAGGTGCTAAAACTAACTACAGCCTAGTTTTGCCTAATATAAGAGGTTGAGGCATGAGACAGACACAAGGCTAATGTGGAAAAGTGGGGCTGTAACTTTACTGGAACTAGAAAGCTGGCCATAGTCAAGATGCTCTCTGGGCATCGTATGTGTTTCCTGTCCTTGGACAAAACACCAAATCTGGATTAAAATCTCCCCCTTGCTTCAGGAACGTAGCCAGAGAGATTAGGCTGGGTGTCAGGACCTCCTCCCAGCTGCTCATGCTGCTCAAGGGAGCAAATGTGGCAAACACTCTTCTGCTGCAGGGCAAGATCCAGACCTCTCTGTATAGAGATCGGTCCTTGGCAGTGAGTCCTTGCTTAAATATTAGCTTAAATATCAGCTACCTGCCAGTCATACTCTTTGGAGCTGGCTTTTCAGGAAGATAAAAGCACCCAAAGCACCAAAGAAAAATCTACACTCATTGACACTGGGCACATGGTCAGAGGAATGCTGTCTGGGCAAAATACAAAAGGCAGCAATAAAACATCCTGCTGCTGTGAAGCTTTCCTATCCAGCCTCATGGAAACCAGCCTAAAGCCAGACAACCCTGTTTGTGAAGGAGGTGGAAAATTTCACAAAGTGAGAAAAACTCAAACCTTTGTGAAGAATCTGTGCTCACCCTCCCCAGCGCTGCAATAGGTGATAGCCCTGCACATGGTATGGGACCTTTTCTCGTCCCACTGGTGTGGACAATGGGGTGTCTTGCAGCATCTTCACCACCACACTTCCCTAGGCAAGCCTAAGGAAAGGAAAACCCCTTTGGGAAACTTGTCCTCATTGGCATGCAGGACTGTCTGACCATGAGTTGCAAAGAAACAATTGCACATCCACTGACAATCTAACACACTGTAATTTTAGGGGCTTTAACCCAATCTTGTTATATTTGGGAGCATTTTTCGTAACATTTGAATGTTTGGGGCTGGCAAAACAGCTTCAGTAGATGATATTTGGCGCCTCCTGGATTTTCCATGCAAGGTAAGCCAACAAGCCTGAAGCAGCTGAGGCTGGCCAAGTCCTCTTCCCTGTTGTGCAGACTCATGATGTGCCAAGGAAGCTCCACAAGTGGAGGCTCAAAGGTGAGAAGGCAGTGAGGGGAAATGAAATTTTGGCTGCCCATTTCACGACTCTTCAAATGACTCTTAACATCCAGGAGGAGAAAATACAGAGAAAATCTCCCCCTGCATGTGCAGGCTGGCAAACTTGAGACCTTTCTACTGCAGCCCAACACATGATGGTCCTTTATTTGGAAGCAAGTTCTCTCCCACTCCCTCACCGCTGGTGATGAATACCCCCAAATTTGTCCCAGAAGCGTTGTACCTGGCCATGTGGAAAAGGACAACTGTCTGCTGCGGAATGAGCAGCAGATTGGGCTGATCCTGTCTGCAGCAGAGGGCTTGCTGATGGAGGAGCCTACATCCAGCCTTTAGAGATGCTCCTGCCTTCCAGAGGTGGCTGGCAAAGGTTGCTGATGTCTTTGGCTGCCCTGAGTGTCCCTCATTCAAGGTCTTGCATGGAATTCCTTCCTCTGCCAAGTGGTTAAAAAAAAAAAAAGGAAAAAAGATGAAAAAAAAATTAGACTTACACTTAAAAAAACAGTTTGGAAAATACGTTGCTTAAAATCAACCCCCATTTAAAAAAATTAGTTCAAGATGTTGTCACTTCCCGAGCCAGGAGACATTGTGAGCACAATGCAGGAAGCCTGTCCAGCCCCTGCACTGCCGTCGGACAGGGACAAGTTATTATAGTGTGGGTGAGATTAAAAAAGGTTCTGAGCACCCAGACAAAATTTTTCTTTGTCTCTGTGCAGTGTGCGTGCAACCCAGTCTGTGACCTGCACTGACCAGGGGATGGAAAAGAGGTTCAAGAGTTATACCTCTATGAAGTCATTTGTTTCAGACAAATTTCAAACAGCAACACATCCATCTGTGGTAAAGACTATTTCTACCATGTTGTCAGTGGCATGTTGCTAAATAGGGCTGCCACAGACTCTTCATCCCACAAGCCACCCCCAGGAGATCAAACTGTAGGACTGCCAGGGAGAGATGCAGTAGGATGATGATGCCAAGCAATCACAGAATCATAGAATGGTTTTAGGTTGGAGGGGACATTAAAGATCATCCAGTTCCAACCCCCCTGCCTTGGGCAGGGACACCTTGCATTAGATCAGGTTGCTCAAAGTCCCATCCAACCTGGCCTTGAACACTTACAGTAATGGGGTGTACACAGGTCCTCTGGCAACAGGTTCCAGCGTCCCGCAACCCTCACAGTAAAGAATTTCTTCCTAATAACGGATCTAAATCTACCGTTACCCTAATGCAGGAGGACCATGAGTCAGCTATGAGAGACATAGGAATAATTAAATCATTTAAGTGAGCAGGAACAGTGCTCTATGTTTGTGTGTCTGTGTTTGTGTTTGTTAGGGTATGATACACACATCAAGAGCAATGAGGCATAAGGATGCCTGTTGTATGTTTTTCTGTTACCACAATATCTGTGTTCCAGCATGACCATGCAATCACATTCACAATTTATTTTAGAATTGGGAAAGTAGAGGAGGAATAGCTTTTTTCTCTGTAGCACTTCAGGACCAGATCCAAATCTCTTTAAAATCAATGGGCACCTTTCCAATGCTTTCATTAGGTTTCAGCACATACCCTAGCTGCAGCAGAACAAACGGGGATCATTATTTAGGCAGATAAACCTTCCATCATCTTTAACTAGCAGTAAGTTTCAGTGTGACCGAGACATAACTTACATTTGAGAGTCAGTACATTGCTTCCTAACTCTCTAACAACACTGGAAGATACATGTTTTTGGAAGACTCCTTAGAACAACATTTCAAGGAGATATAAACTGGCATCTGCAGTGCATAAGCTGTTGCTTCCAGGAGCCCCTACATTTTCTTCTCTTCTTTCTTTTTTTGTTCCTCATTTCCTTACCTTCAACTTGATTTATCCTACAGTCTTCACTTCAGCAGGGCAATGCTCAGTGTACAGAACATGAACTCCAATTTGAATTTCCTCATTTTAAGGCAACTATAATTTGACCTTTCTCCATTTTTTTAGCTTTGCAGCTCTTTTCAGCATCTTGTAAGTTAAAATATATGGTATTGTAGTGTGAAATAAAGGTTTATAAGACACAAGAAAGAACTGAAAATTCCATTTTCAACTTATAGTAGACAGAACCATTGACAGTGCTATGCTAATGGCTGGATGCAATAATCCGAAAGGATTTTTCCAGCCTAAAAAATTCTATGAGTCTATGAACAAGTTTAGTAAGTGTATATTTTAATACGAAATTGTAATTGTTTATATCTGCAAGTAGAACTTACAGATTTTTTTCTAAGTATTATCTGAATACATTTCTGAAGAATAACAAAAATGAAGTTTAAAGGGTCTAAAACATACTCTAAAGTAACTTTCACATATAGAATATTATAGCATTGAAGCTGGATGTCCCAGGATTGTCTGTAGAAAGGACTTTCTTTCCTACTTTTAATGTTATCAAAGTCTTGACTCTAATTTTTGAAAGCGAATGTCAGAAGTTATGTTTCAAGAGAATTTACTGACAATTGCAATATTTATTTTTTGGTTTTTTTTCAGGGGTTGAACATTTAATAAACCAGTCTTTGATAATATCTTTAAAGTGCTTAAATATGAATTTAAGAAACTGAATTGTGAAAGTTGAGTTGCTTTCATTTAACAATTTTTTAAAAAGATTGTTGCCTGTAAATTAAAATCCATACCCCTACATTGACAAGGTTTAATTTCATAAAGTGGCTTGAACAAAGAGAAGTATTTCCCCCCTCTCACTTAAAGACAATACACTGCAGAGATTAGCAAATGCATGTTATTTGCTTCCTCAGATTTTGCTAGAAGAGAAAACATTTGTTTTCTCATCAAAGTCATAGAAGTCCTATTTTATCATCAGCTGTAGGAATATTTGCTCCATATTTAAGTAAATGAAAAGCATGACTACAGACTTACAGGTCTGAATTTCAGATCAGTTGATAACAACAATAATACCCCAAGAAATCAAGCATATGATAAAGGAGGATAAAAAAAAAATCTAGGAAATTAATCACTTCATGATATTTCTATCTCTATCTAAAGGAAAATTCATAGCAACTTTTGTTAAAATTTGCAGTATAAGGCAATAATACTTGCAATGACAACAACAGAAATTTAGAAACCTGAATCTATGACTTTGGAGGTGTTTTTGTTTTACAGATACTGAGCTTAAAAATTCCTGATGAACTGAAATATTTTGTTTATTTTCATTAGAGAGATATGAAATGAGTCACTAAGTGTTTGACCTAAATGACTGTTTGCTTGTGTATGCTATCTCCAAAAGATAGAACAAAGTACTATTGGGCTATAGGTTATTTTTCAACGTGTGTGCTACTTTCAAAATTAAATATAAAAACATTTCCACTTGGTTACATTTGTTCATTACCTAGTGCCGCTTTGCCCTCTTTCATATGTACATTTCTCACATCAAAGTAGGATTCACTCCTGTCCGAAGTTTCTTCCTAAATTCAAAATATAAGGAAAGAAGGTCAGAAAATAAGAGTTTAACCATAACTTCTAACACTATAAATCCATTCAAACCATAAATAGCAAGATGATTTGGTTTCTTAATGTTTACTGTGACTTTAAAATGAGTTGTAAGGAATCTCCAGTGCTGGAAAAATGAAGATTATTAAGGGTAATGAATATCAACCAGAACTTAGATGTTAGAAATTTGGGCATAAAGCAGGCCAAAGCTGTGCTGGCTCTGAAGAAGTAAGGGCTAGGAGCAAGATTCACTGAGTTTATGCCAGAGAAATTCTCATTTGAACAAAACATTCCACGAAATCTACTGTACCTTGTCTGTGTTCCAGCAGCTTTCACAAAGGCAAGGCATCATAGTGGGACATTTTCCTGCTCACCCCATGCAGTCTGGTGCTGAGCACTGATAAAGAGCAAACATGCTGCATTTCAGACCTCCAGTTCAGACTGAGACTTTGGATGTTGGGTGCCACAATGGCAAAGAAATGGACAGTCCTTGCCTGGGAAGGTAAAGCTTGATATGGAGTTGCCTTGATGGCCTTGGGTTAACCTTTGGGCTTGACTTTGAAAATGCCCATTTGCAGTCCTCCCCTGAGGGTTTGGGTCTTGTTTTGAGTACATTTACCTTGAACAGATGAGGAACTCAGTGTCATGATGTCCTGGTGTTAGCACAGCATTACACTCTGGATTTTTGAATAGATGACCTCAGTTTTGCCCAGTTCTGTTCCCATCTCCTCTTGGCATCCTTGCAAAAATCCCTGTGGCCTAAATTTGAGTCCTCTCAAGGAATTTCATCCAAGTGGAACTGACTGTCCAGATTATTAACAGAGGATGCCTCTGAACAATCTACACTGAATGGAAACTTCAAGCAACAGGGACCTCTTGGAGTTGCACACATGCGTGTATGTGCACTATTGCTTGGGAGCCCAAACTTTTTCTTTTGATCATGTCAGAACGACCTTTTGTGGTGCTCCAGGTGCCCTGAGGTTTGACCCATGGGCTCCACACACCAAGCAGGACACCCAGGCAACATCACAGAGCCCGTGAGCGATGCTGACAAGCATTGAGCTGAGCATGAGTAAAGAAAATCCAATTTGTGCTGAGCACCAACACCAAGCCTTGGTCTTACGAAATGCACTTACTGGCAGAAGGCTGCTGTTTGCTTCCGCTTTCTTTTCCGCTGGAGCCAAGTCTTTAATCTCAGCGAGTGCCACTCCTGCGCAGTCTGGCGTGTGCTCTTTAGGGGCTGCTGAGATCCCAGCAGCCTCCTGCCAGGAGCTCATTAATTACAAGAACAGGAGCGCTGCCTGTGTTCTGTGCCAGTGTGTGGCTTCCAGGTCTTTGACGGTGTGTGTTTATGCAACTGCAGACAGTGCTGGCGTCTGCTGCACCTTGCAGGGTGACAAGGAAATGACAGTAAGTTCAAGGGTGTGCTCGTTTGTTGCTTACATGAAAATATCCTGCCTTCATCATGCTGGAGAGGAGCCAATGTCAGCACTCAGCACTGTGAGGTCACTTCCCCCATATCATATCACATGTCCCCTGGGGCACTTGCATGGACAGACCAGCAAAGTCGAGGGGATTCACATTTTGTTTCAGAGGCAGTTGACCATCACTCCACT
>VZTH01013881.1:0-36144 GCA_013397815.1 Aleadryas rufinucha
CCAAGGGTGGGACTCCCACAGTCCTCCCTCCCCACTGCCCTTTTAATTTACCCACTCTTTCTTCCTGATCCTCCTTAATCCCTTCATTTTCCTGCTCTTGGCCCTTCCTGCAAGCACCCAATATGTTTTTCAGAATTACACAAGCCCCTTCAAATATTCCATAGGACATTTGTAATTTCTCATGAGAGCCATGGTTTTCTTGTTTCCCCTCATTCTACCAGTTATAAAGTGCTACATGAACCTCCTCAAGCCTTTAAATAGTTTCATCAGTAGCTTGAGAGCTCTGGGCCTTTCTGGTTTTGTTGTTATCTACTGTTCCTGAGAAGCTGTGTCTGGATGTTTAATGTATTTCTTCCCCTGTCTCTAGTCCCGAAGTGAATGTCCTGAAATTCCACATATCCTTACATTTCTATCCAGACACAAGCTTTCCTATTTCAGTTTATGCTGAGTTGCATCTTCCTGTCTCACACCATTTTATGTCTCCACTTCCTCAATATATTCCTCAAAGATACTGGGATCTGCGTTTGATTCCTTCCAAAGAAAGCTTATTCTCCAGGCTGAGCCCTGGACCTTCAGCGTCTTCTCACAGGGCAATTCCTCTGGTCATCTTGATGGCCTCTGATCCATTTCCTGAAGTTTATCAATGACTTCTTCGTGTCCGGGATACCCAAAAATGTGCACAGTATTTTCAGCATGGTCTGACAAGTGCTGAATATATGGGAGGAATCCCTTTTCTCAGTCAACTGACTGCTTTTTGGCCAAGGATGTTGTTGGCCATCTTTGCTGCCAGGGTGCACTGCTGGCTCACATTCACACACTGTCTACTGAGACCTAATATCACTTTTAGCCAAGCTTCTACCTCAGACAAGCCTCAGCCTATATCACTGTTCTTCCTTTATATGGCCAGGATTTTGCCTTTGACCTTGTTTAACTTCATAAGGTTCCTCTCAGCTCTTTTCTTGACTGTTGTAGGTCCCCGTGGATGGCAGTCTTTCATTTACACTTAATGAGCTGACTCCCTAGTCATGGTCTCCAGATTTTGAAACTGGGATCTGCTAGTTGCAGCAGATATAAAAGAACAGTAATGTGGGGGTTTTTTAAGAAAATTACTTTTTTGGAACCACTCTACCATCCTCTTCCTTTCTAGATTGTAAATAGCAAATACATAGCATGGTGAGTTTGCTGACGAGATAAAGGTTCCTGAGGTACATTGCTCTTTTGCTGCCTGGGATAAGAACTTCTGTGGTGTTCAAGAAAACTAAACCAAACCAAATCAATACAAAACAAAAACACAGTCCCAGAAAAACAAACAAAGAAACAAACAAGTAAATTAGTCTAGAAATGCGGTTTCCCTAACCATGTTCACTGAATGAATCCCCTTCTGTTTCTTTTCCACTTGAAGTGTTCTGAAGGTTATTTTTCTGGAGGGTTTCTTTACAAAATGTGACCTAAAACATGGCAATCAAGGTTACTATACTGTATTAGCCTTCTAAAAATATCATTATTGGGAAATCAATGGCTAATTATATTTCATTATATTGAGAATGTCTATTGTTAATCTATTAAAGCTTTTACTGAAAGGTAACAGCAGGAAGGAAGTATATAACAGACAGTAAATAAACCTCTAGGGTAGCAATCACTAAATTTTAAGAATTGTTAAATAACTACTCAGAAGAAAATGTCGTTTAGATGTTCTCAAACATTAATTCTCAACTTCAGTTCTCAGATGGCCAAAACTCTATGTGACTCAGGAGAAACTTGAAGATATAATGCTTAGAACATTTTGTTTTGATGAAAAAATCAAATAGAAAACATGCTTAAAAGTACTATGTGTGCTGGCACAGAAACCAGAGTGATGAATCACAAAAAAGTGAGGTTGAGACAGCACAAGTGTCAACTTCTCCTATAATATACCATCAGAATATCAACCCAAAATTATACAAAAAAAAATTATATAAAACCACTGCATATGCAATAAAAATGCCTCCAAAGAGGTTGCTATATATGAAGAAATGGAGATATAGTGTCTTTGAGCAATTCTACCTCTTGGGATCATCATAATAGTGACACTGACTCACGTTATCTGGGTTGATATTTTAGAGAAATTAACCAAGTCCTTTTGTGGTGATCCTTTAAAGACAATGTTTTCATCTAACTAATAATTTTGGCTATATGAGAGACAAATCATAAAGGGGATGTTCATGGAGTATTGCTGCTGACTCTCTGAGGGATAAAAGGCTTAGTGAGTGAGTATTTAGTAAGGGTTCCTCTTGGCTTTCTATTGATGTTGGATAATCCCTGGGTTATTTTAAAGTAATCTCAGGAATCTGAAGTTTAAGGAATTTGACAGATATGTTGAAGGCCAAATTCCCTTCTTCCCATGCAGCTGACAGGCAATATAAAAGCCAAACCATGCTTGGATTAAAGAGCACAGGGACTACTTCTGCCTACATCCCAGAGATAACAGTGTGGCTTGGCTCTGCACAGAAGTGTGTGTGCTGTATAACACAGCACTGTGCCAGGAGAACTCTCTCGGTGTGCAGGCCTTTCCACCAAGACTGTCATCTTCCACAATTTCCTGGTGAATGCCAGGGCGAGGATAATGCACGGCTGAGTGGATTAGTTGTCTAGAATCACTTCTACAGACTTCATGAGCTGTCAGTCTAGGCTGAAGAGGTCATCTCCTGCTTTTTTTTGGCCTCCTCACCCTCATTCCTTTTCATTCCATTCTGGTGAGTCCAATGTGATTGTGATACCCTCATCTACTGCAAGTTTAATCAGATTCAAAATCCAAGCATTTCAAGTGAGGAAGTGCAATACATGGTGGAATCAGGGAGAATGATGGTATTACTATGGTAGTGTTGGATTATGATTGTGCACTTAAAGATTTACTCAACTCTGCCTGAACTCAACAAGTATATTTTATTGAATTTTATGATTGTTTGCCTGAATTTTTCATTATATAAGGTTTTTTGGGGTTTGGAGTTTAGTTTTGTTGTTTGGTTTGTTGGTTTGGGTTTTTTAAACCTAAATAGCCAGTGACTGCAAATTTTATCTCGAGGCTTTTTACAGATATATGGCCTGTAATCTCCTCTTTTTTTTTCCTAGTAAGGGTGAAGGTTAATGTCAATTCATTAAGTATTGATAGAAATCATGTGAAATTGCATCTGAATCTTCAGATACCAGATGAAATTCAGGGTCTTCAGTCACATGTCTCCTGTGATCAAGCAGCAGACCCTACAGGAAACTGGAGAAAAGGAAAAACAAAACCAAACATGGAGGTATCCAAAAGGGAAATGTCATAATTTCTTCGCTTATTTTTAGTGTCTTCATGTGCAATCAGCACTAAATTACTTTCTTTCTTAGATTCTCTATCTGTAAAACTGAGGTCTCCCTAAATACCTCTTTGTCTGTGTGTAAAGATTTATTGGTTTCTGAAAAAAAAGCTCTTTGAATCATTTACACTGCATAGATACTGTGCATTACTTTTTGGGATTTTGTTTTTCTTTTTGTTATGGTTTGGGTTGGGTTTTGCTGGTTTTATTTTTGCACAGAACACGCTTGCCTTTGCAGCTATGTGCGAGGCTTATCTGTGTCATGCAGAAGCTCCATGTGCTTTCCTTTTTGACATCCTGTATCAGCACAGCAAATTGTTTCATTAAGTGCCACTTGTTCAGTAAGTGCAACAAAATTAAAGCTGAAGAAGATGAATCACACATGAGGGCAGGGATCAAGGAGCTGTTTATTTTACAAATGTCTCTAATAGGCATATTTCTTCTTTAAATCAAGGAAATATTTGACTCATATCAATAGAAGCATCAGTATCATAAAAGGGCATCTGTACTTTTCAAGGCTTTGTGTATATAATTAATTTTCAAAGAAATTTCATCACTTTTTCATGCATTACTTCTGCATTACAGTATTTCTTAAGTGTCAGTGATTTGTAACTGTAATTGTCAAGGGTATGATTCATAAATGTGAATTATTTTAAAGGAAAAAGATATAAAGAAGGGTCAAGGAACTGCTTATCTGCAGTTCAAGAAAACTTGGTAGGACTGTTTTAAATTATCCAGTGAGGCTTATAATCTAGCAAAAGACTGCAAGCTAAATTTGAAAATGTATCAAATAAACCACTAAGTGCTATTTCTTTTATATATTTATTTGAATTCACAAAATATTTAATATGCTCATCACTCTGTGAATTCATAGGAAATCTGTAAGAGTTCATTCATAATGACTCTAAATGGCCATGTTTGTGTATTTATAGACCATGCCTATCTTGGTTGATGCAGCAAAGTGAGTCAAGGTAATGACTACTGAATCATAATCATCTGCTTTGGAAATCATTCTGGCCACTTCAGCATACCTCATAGTGTATGGATATGTTATAAGTTAAATTTGCATTAGATACATATTATGCCTCAAGAAGGTGGAAGAAAGATATTTCTCCTTAAGTTTTATACCTTGCTTAGGCTTGCAGCATCAGTGGCCACTTATCTTTCAAGTTAGCGATTTATTTGGTTTGTCTTACCCTTAGTTTTTTCCACATTGGTGCAGGTAGGAATTAATTTCTGAATATATCAAATGGTCAAAATTCTTTGAAAGTTTTAGGGAATGTTTATTATTTTAAAAATAATACTTTGTAAAAAAGCACAGTAGGCACTTCTTTAATACTGTTCACTGTGTTTGGAATAATAGAAAGCTCCCATAAATGTTCTCCTCATAGCAAGAGTTGTTTCCTCTGGATGCACTTTGTCTAGGTGCTTACAGTGATGCCTCAGCTGTAGAGCAGGTGTTTTTCATACAAATCTCACTGAGCTGATTGATCACTGAATTGCCCATTGTGGTAGATCTCCTTGGAGTGCATCACAGAATGATTTTGATAGTAAGGAACATAACCCTGTACCTGTGATCCAAGCTCTTTTTCAAAGCAGGAACAACATGGAAGTAGATTTGCCTTTAGTGCTAGATCATGGTCCGCACACACCTTACCATGCCTTCCAAAGGAAACCGTGGTACATGGATGCACACTCAGGTCTCACAAATGCACAGAGGAGTTGTGGGTACACAGACAAACAGGCATTAAGAGTGGAGGGATATTGTTCAACTCAGTGGCTTGTGGCATAAATTATTTTTTTATGCTGTTTCTGAGCCACAGTTTTATGTGACACACAGGAATATGATATACAGTAAAATGCACTGACTGTTTCTCAATCAGTGTATGCTTGGCATGATCAGGGTGAAGAAACACAATGGAGAGCTCGTCACTAACTTTAGAGAATTTATTGCACAAAAACTGAAAACCATATAAAATCCATTCCTAATTTACAACAATACAAATAAATGAGAAAAAAAAAAGTGAAGAGAAGACTAGATGAGACTATCTAGGAGGATGTTTAGTGCAGCCAGTTCTAAGATATGACATGAATAGTGTCAGCAGTGGAATGAAAAAAACTGCTAGGAGTTTAATATCTGTGTGCAGCTCCAATGAACAAAAAATATTGCAATTAGCCACAATGGTAACTGTGGTCAATAAAAGAAAAATGCCAGAAAAATTGATCTGAGTACATTGAAAATTCTGCCTATAATGGTTTGGTAATAACACTGCCTACCTGTAAACTTAAAATCAGGAAAAAGTTCTTTGGAGTATATGTCTACCAAAGCCCTTCTGGCTTAAAGCAGGGTAAAAAATATCTAAGGCAATAAAGTTTCTTTTAAGGAAATACAATTTCTTTCCTAATTCTTTATCCCCCTCTTCTGCTAACCCAGGATGAAACCAGATTTGAGCACTGTTTTAGCAAGGCATAATTTCAGAATCTTGCCAACAGAAAAACTGTAGTTTTGGGGAAGGCAGAAAATGGTATCTGCAAAAGATCTTGACTCCAAGCAGATGTCAGTAATAAAAGAAAAGTGAAATCGAGAAAATCCTGAGGCAGAGGGAAGAAGGTGTTACCAAGTTCAAAGTATTTTTAAAGTTTTTCACTATACCTACATTTCTGAGGGCAATCAGGCCGTAACCTGAAAGTCTGGGGCGTCTGTAGAAGTGATTCACCACAACTGCTCTTCAGTTTATTGCATCTGAAAGCAAAGACCTCTGTTAAAATTAAAAAAAAAAAAAAAAAAAAAAAAAACAAACCAAAAACCAAAAACCAAAACTTAAAAAAAGGAGAAAGGAACAGTAATGAGGAAGATCCAGCACCTCAAGAAAGCAGCCTGAACAGGAAGGCAAAAGGGAATCTGTTATACTACTCAGGCAGCTGAACAGGCTGCTGAACTCTGGCCCAGCGATGGTGAATGTCAGAAGTCTGCCACACACATTTCCTTTTGCATTGTTTCATGAATCCCAAACAGCTGCTGTGCCACTGAAGTCAGGAAAAGCCTCACCCAGCTCATTGTTTTGGACAAGATGACAAAAAATATTAATGACGCAAAATTAGAATTTTTCGTGCCAGGGCCACCAGTCTGTCCCATGGACTTTGACATGGCCAGGAATTTATGCTGATTTTTGGCTTACTTCTTACAACTTTAACCTTTGAGATTCCAGAGTAAATTTTGTGTTTTATCTACTATGTTATACTATACTATTTATTGTAACGTATTTTAATGTAATAGAGCAAAAAAAAATTAAGGACAGTATGGATTGATATGATCTAAAGAGATATGACAGAAACAGAAAAACTGGAGGATAATTTAGTTTGTTGGATGGGAAGCTTTCAAAGAAAACTGAGCATTCGCCTTGAAAATCTAGCGTCACTAGAGAGTTTTAAATTGTACCAATTTGGGTTTTTTCCTCAATATGATTATGTAGACATTTTATTAGCATTAAAGGATCATAGTTTGTAGACATTTTTCTGAAAAAGCAACTTAGCTCTTACTCAATACCTGGTCCACCTGTTGAATTAACATAAACATTCTCACTGATCTTAAAAGAAGTTGCATTAAATTATGCATTATTTGAATGAAGTGACTAAAGACATCAGTGGGATGTTTCATCTGTGCTTATTTTTGAGCAAATCCAAAACTCTGACATATGATCCCCTGTTTTTACAGAATAGCAGAATAGTTGAGGTTGGAAGGCACTTCTGGAGATCATTTAGTCTTATCACCCTGCTTAATGACAGCATATCAAAGCAGATTTAAAAGATCAATTACTTACTCCTTAATGTAAATGATGGCAGTTGAAAATGTTCTTTCAAGAGAATATCTATAGATGGATTCTTTAAAACTGATGCCAGCTAAAGATTTTAACTGTAAAAATACAATACCTATCTCTTTACTAATATGTAATTTTCTCAGGCATCCCCTAGGACAAAATCACTATCTAAATTTATTTATTTTTATAAATATATGCAATCTCCTCTCCTCCAAGAAAAAGATGAATAATTATCAATAACAACTGATGAGCATGTTTCTCTGAAGCTGTGAGAAACAGAAAATATTAAAATACTCTGTAAATAAGTAATGGTTTGTAATGCCTTAGTGACAGATGTTGCAAAAAGCTTGTCACACTGTATAAAACAATTTCTTGGCCAGAAAAAAAGTCATCTGAAGTTTTTCTTTCCTTTTTTCATAAACTTAGAGACTTCTGTCACTGTGAGGTTTGTATTATTCTTGTCCATTTGGCAGACTGTCAGGAAGGAGTCAAAACTATTAATAGCAAAATCTACAACAAAAGTTCAAAAGGGAAAAAAAAATTAATAGACTGAGACTGCTTTGTTTATAATTAGTTCAAAACCCTTCAGAAGGAGAACTCATCCTGCTGCAGTACTGGATATTAAATCTTTAAACTCAATGTGGAAATCACCAAAGGAAAGAGAAAGTGAGGAAAAGGGGTGCTGGAAATACTGAAAATAGTGAACATCAGGTTATCAACGTTATCAAAGTACATAGTGTCAGATTTTATAAACATGCACAGAACTTTCAAGAATTCCAGCATTTGTACACACTTACTGCTGTAAAACATTCAAGTTTACATTTTGTAGCACTGCAGTATGGAAGGAAAACAACAGTCAGCAAAAGATGTTCAGAAGACAAAATTGAAAGGATCAACTTTTTTCTGATTTTTTGCAGTTAAAAGAAGGAGCAAACAATGAGTAAAAGATATCTGCATCTCTTCTAGAGAATTCACTCAAATATTAAATTCAATAAGGAATTAAATTTATATTCTGGGAGTCTTTGCATTAATTCAGCATATCTTTATCCTTGTCAGAAACTGCCAGTCCAAACAGGAACCAAACAACCTAAAGACTTCATAACCACCTCTCTTTCAAGACTTTCAGCATTTCCCAATGGACCAGGCTCCACAAAATATCTAAATTCTTTCCTGAATTAACTTTGATTTTAATTTTTTTACAAATTTGTCTTCAAAAAGGAGTGACTTGGATTTGCCTTACAGATGGAAGTAAGGCAATCAGCCTGAGAGAAAGCACACTTAGAGCAATTATCTGGAAACTACAACCCTGCGGATGGGTTAGATATCTTTATGACTTTATGCATGAGGTCAGCCAAAATAATCATTCTGCTCTTTTTGATATTAATAGCTACTGTTCTACTTCCTCTCCTTTGCTCTTTTATTACTTCAAATGAACTTGAAGCCTGATCTTAGAATCCCCATTTCTGAATGTTTCATAGTTACCCACATGGAACAGACTGAGACTGCCTTCTAAAGGTGAAAGGCTCTACATAGCAGGCTTGTTTTAGCAGTGTACCTCACTTGTACACCAGGGAAGTGCTAGCTCAGTAGATCTTTGAACAATATACAGAAATAACTGCAAGTACTACAAATGCTTACTTTCATGATCTTCTGATATCATGCTCTACATTATGCTTACTCTCTGGCATTGCTCTTCAGTCCTTTAAAAATCTAGCAGTCCACAACATTTAATTTTTATCTCTTAGCTGTTTTCTGGTCTCTCTTCATGGCATGGGAGGGCAGTGCAGCAGTACCCTTCCTTTCAGCCTCCTGCACCAGAATTGTATTGGTCTGGACAAAGGGACTACATTTTTTTCCTCCTCGATTAACACGGGGAATTTCACTAGATTTGAAATTCTATATATTGGAGCATATAATTTAATCCTATGCCACCCTTGTTAAACCATTTCACTAGAAATTTTGACCTCTAGAATACCTGGGACCAAAGAGAGTTCTTTACACCATGCTGTTAGCTTAAAGAGATTTCTCAAATGAATGGGAGGCAAGGACACAAAACACATTACCTAACATTCACAGTGGGAAAAATAAAAGGAGAAACTTGATTTACATACAGTAGAGTTTCAGTCAAAGTCTCAGTTCTTGCAAAGTTGAAAATCAGTGCTGTCATTAGGCCTGTAAATTCTTAATGACTGAAACTGCCAAGATACATCAGGAAATATTATTATTTCATTATAGAGGTCTGTGCTTCAGACATATCCAGCTGTACTATGGTGATTTAGAATCCACAGCATTCTGTTAAAAAACTGGCGTAGGACTCCACTGCATACCTGGCATCATTGTATTTTAATTATTTTAAATAATGGAATGGCTGATTTGACTTAAAAAACAATTGTGGATTTTCTCAGGTTGATTCTTTCCTTCTAACTCTCCTGTCTTCCTCTTCTCCAGTACCACAAGCCCTGCAATGGCCAAACTGGACCTTCAATCTGTGTTTTAAAAACAGGAGTAGGGATTTCCTCTAAGGCAGATACCAGTAGCTACATGTAAATCAGCCTACCAGATGCAGTGCCATTCAGGGAACACTTGAGCAAGCAGCTTTCCCTCCAAGGCAGAGAGATATCCTCTTAGCAATGTGATTCAAGGACAAAAGGACATGGCAAATGTAATAACTCCAAACATAATCTACCAGCAGTCTAAAACCTTTTAATAGTTGGAAGCTGCTCCTCATCCTGGGGCAGCATTTTTTCTTTTTCTAGTTGGCAATATCTGTTGATAAGGCAGTCAGCTTTGCTATCACAATTTCACGCTAACCAAAAAACTTGCAATAAAAGAGAATGGTAAAATATTTTGTTGGGCTTATTCGACTGTGTGTGACTGAGAATAGTGCATCATGATGTGTGTCCTTTTTTTTCCATCCCCCGAAGGCAGAACAGGCAAGTATTCCATTCAGATAGATCACTGATTAATGTTCACAGCTCTCGGCATTCACTGGCTTCAGGAGTTGTTTATTGAAAATATGTAGCTGAGTCTCAAAGCCAACAACATTCCCCCAGGGTGCCCATTAAGCAGAAGGGCAGCATAGTTGTAAACAATCTACTTTGTAAAGTCAAAGAATTTGATAGAAAAGACATCTAAGTAATATTTAGTAAATATTTAATATTTTGCAATGTGTAGCTTGCAGGAAGAGAGAAAAAAGGGGAAGACAAAAATTTAGAAAGAGTTATTCAAGTGAAAAATGTCTCTCTAATCATAATCTAAAAATATCTCTCTGATAGTAACCTAATAATGTTTTTTCACTAAATGCAAAATATCCCCATCAGTGCCAATGGATGAGAATGTGTTCCATAGGTTGGCAAGGAGAAATAGAGCCCAGGAACAATGGGCCAAAGAGAGGAAAAGTGTTTATCAGGAAGGTACTGTGTAAGATCTTCCCAAGGAGTGATAAAACTGTGCTGTTTTCTATCAATAGAACTGATAAAGTCAGGACGTGAAGAACACAATGCATGTGTGGAAAACCACAAGCACAGAAGGGCACCCACTGCGCCTCTGTGCCGTAAGGCCACTGGCTGCTGTGCACATATAAAGACTACAGGACGGATTCTGCCCCAGCAGGCCCCCAAGGGCCGCTCCTAACACCTCCCTAGAAGGTCCTGGCACATCTCAGCCAGCCCCACTGCTTTAGGTGAGCACCCAAAAGGCATCATCCATTGGGGCTGACCTCCCTGCCGTTTCTTCATTCTGGTAGCTGGGAATGAGTATGAGAGGATGCTAATGAACTATGTGAGTACATGAGTGTGCTGTGCTATTATCTATTAAAAGCAACAGCTTGATTCTATTATTAATAACAACTTAATGAATAAAAGGTGTTCCAAGAAATATTGGCTGTAATCTGTGCCTCCCTTCTCTTCCAATCCCCTGTTAGACAGAGGAATTTACAACCGATACATGCTAAGAGAAACAGAATGAGGAAGAAAGACAGCAACATTATGTCATTTTTAGATGTTACAAGGTCCAATATACAAATTGTGGGTCTTTAAAAATTAGGCAAGAAAAGATATTTTCAGAAGCAAGCATGGATAGACAGCTATGCTTTATTTGTAAGAACAATACGTTCTCTGAAACTGGTATATTTCTTTCACAATTTGTATAATTACAAGATACCTAAACATATTTTTCTCCTTCATCCTTTGCACAACATTCTCTTAAAAAATTCTAGAGCAGAGAGCTTGTCTTCCCAAGTGCTTGCAAAGGATTTATCTCCACACTGTAAAATAAGGCTGGTTATTAAATTAAATAAATAATGATAACAACTGATTGAAACAGATGAAAATGGAAAGTTTTAAACAGGAATGTGTGAGCATTCAGCCTCAATTTTGCATCACCTTGAAGGATCAAAATTGAATTTTATACAATCACTCTTCTCTCTATTAGTTTTATCACTCTTGTCGTACGTAGGGGTCATCAACATATGCTAAATGTTAATTAAGGAGAACAATTTGTCTAAACAACTGTAGCTTTAGAAGTATCTCTTCCTAAGAGTAATAATTACACCATAGAGACATAACTTGGTTTTCTCTCTATTTGTTTTTACAGGCCTCAGCAACCAATTCTGATTTGGTGAAATGCACCAAGGCAAAACACTCATTTTATTAAAAGTACAATTGATTTTTTTACTATTGTTGTTCCATACTACGTTGCTTCTAAACTGAAAAATAATGAATTACATTTGTAAAAAATCTGACATGTCTTTAAACTTTTAATAATGTATTAGGAAACTTTCAACATCCCTAGTAATAATTGTTTAAATTATTAGAGCTGATAAAAATTAACATGAGTCCACTGATTTTAACTTTGCATAATTGTTTGCTAAAATATGCATGGAGCTTCTCTTTTACTCTAAAGTTCTTTTTTCATAATGTACAGTCTAAAGAGCTTTATTTCATCAAATTAAAAAAGAATAATTAAACCCCCCCCAAACAAACCAAACTTAACCCCCAAACAAACCAACAACATAAAAAACCTTAGCAGCAGAAAAAACTCTGAAAATTATCTGCATATTAATTGTCAAATTTATTATAACCTCTGAGAATGAATTTATTTTAAATTTTGGATTGAAATCCAAAATCAGTGTAGTTTCTCATAGCTTCAAATTTCATTGCAAATCCCTGATATCACAAAATGTAAAGTAATGTATATTAAAAATTAACACTTGTTTTTAGCATTCTATTAAACATTAATGTTGTATCTGAAATTTAGATACAGTTCTTAGAGTGTTCATATTTAACTTGACCAGATTTTCACTCCAAAAATGTCAATTGAAACAACAGCCTGTAGTGAATTCTTGTGAGGAAAATATTAATCTCCAGTCACACATTGCTGATGGTGATGTCACTGAAGAAGTACTACAAATTAGCTGAAAGAAAAACATGAAATTTCACATCCCAAATGTGTGCCAAATATGATCTGGACCTGGTCTCAGACCAGAATTTTCATTCTAAACATGAGACTATGTTTCTGTATCCATGAGGTAAAGATCTCAGTGTTAATGGATAATCTCAAGGTCTCTCTACTCTGCTAACCCAAAGAGCCAAGGCAGGGGTTCAGATATTGGCACATATGTCCTGCTGTTTTTCACGTGTTCTCCTGCATGGCTTTTGTTCACATCAACTTGGAAAATCCCAGGAAATGTCTGAACACCAGGAACTGTTCTCACAGAAAGTACAGATGAGGCAAGTGTGTTCAGGAGGCTGCTACCTGTGACACACGCTTTCTACAAGTGACATAAACTAAGACCTGGAGCATTTTATCTGCCACCATAGACATAGCCTGTGTGATTCAAATTGGTCCAGATCATCAGGGCATTTCTAGCAAATTACCAAGAGCAAGATGAACAGAGTTTACGCCAGATTTCCAATTTTATGCCAGTTTTCTAACAGCTGGGAGAGGATATTCAAAACTAATCCCATACAGACCGTAAGGGAAAATGTCCTTTAAAAATGTTTGAAACTAATTCAACAAAGCTAGTTTGTACCAGTTAATATCCTCTTACATGGAAAGATCACCCCTTATCCAGTACCAAATGTCCCAAACTGAGGAGACTGTTTTGTTTTGTTTTGTTTTGTATTGTAAACTCATAGCCTGATGACTTTTTTCTAAGTGAATATTTTGTGTGCATAAATTCTATGTTTTGTTTGTTCTCCTCCAGTCCTATTTTCCAGGCTTTGCCCTGCAGTCCAAAGAAGAATTTTCCAGCAGGAAAGATAAATCACCTGTGGAAGTTATAATGCATTTTAACTTGTACAGTTAAAAAAAAAAAAAAGTGGCAAACCAGAGTACTAGGAATATTTTTATAAATGAAATTTTCTACACATAAAGATCTATTCTAAATTCATCAGTATTCAGCAAACCAATTCATGTCTAATACAGATAGATTTTGTTTATATTTTCTCATTCCAATTTACCCTCAAATAAATAACTATGTATTAAGGTAGGGGCCTTGAGGAGAGACTCTCCACCACTTCAAACAATAGTCACCATGTCTTTTAGTCTCTAAATATATATTTTACCATTCTAATAATAAACTAAAAAAGAAATCATTATTTCAGCTGAGAAACGCCAACACTATTAAGCATTAAAAGTGAGTGAAAGTTCCCTCCTCTTCACCTATGTCTTAAAAATAAGTGTTCTTTCATCAAACTTGGAATGGTATCCAGGGTTAAAGTAGAATGTTTCTTGAGGAAGAAAGTGGGTTTCATCTGATGACTTACCGATTTTTTCAAGCTAATTTCTATACAGACCATTCATAATCAACTTTGAAGGTAGCAATATGATAAACAACATTGAGAAACCTCACATCTTTTGAGTTATTCTTGTTCCATGAATTCATGAGTCTCAAGGGTATGACTAATAGTCAAGCATAGAAAGAACTCTCTAGGTGACCATGACTGATAACTTTATGTTTAGAAGTTGGCAATGCTTCCCTTCAATCTACTGATAAATATGTTGAAGTGTCAAAGAGAAAGCTTATGCCAGATTTATTATCATAATTATTATTTCAAACTATATTAACTCAGCTTTCAATATGTCTGCATCCAAGACAAAATATTTTTTATCTTGTTAGATTAAAATCCACACTGCAACAAATATCAATAAATTAAATGCAATATTTGTGACATGAAATTAGATTAATCGCAGAAGACATAAGAGACATGGAAGTTATTAGAAGCCTTTATACAGGAAGAAGTTACCACAGAACCTTTATTGTAAGGTGCAGTAAAGATGAGAAGTACTATCCAGTACATTTGAACCTGTGAATGACAGTTGGACAAATTCACGTACCAAATTCTATAAAAATCTATTTGCTTTTTCAGCTACTTCTCAATTAGGGCAATGACAATCCTGGCTGTCATCTCTGGTTCTTGTTGACAAAAGCGTCAGTGTTCCATGAAAAGGTACAATTGCTGTGAAATGTTTCTCTTTTGCTACTTTTTTTTGACGTGTCTTCTGATCTCATTGTACTTCATAATGAAATTAAAAATCTGAAATCACTGTAAAAGATATATGAATGAGTAGCAACTACAAAAATTACTTTCCTTGATTCACGTATTCAGAATATGCTTGTTTCCACCAGCTGGTAAAGAAAGCTGCAGTTAATTTACTCATTTGCATCCTGTTCCGATACACACTGAGGTCAGGTGAAAGACAAAAAGAGGATTGTTATTGCACCAACACATTTAAAGTAGTAGAAAACCTGACATGTTTACTGTTTTTCTTGACATGCAGGCTCCTAGAATCAGGTGATTATTTAGGAAAGATCATTTTAATTAAAAAAACCCAACCAAAACAAAAGTAAACCTCCCCAACAAAACCTCCTCCAAATATGTAATAGAAATAAAGGCTAAAAAATCAGTCAAATGAGTAAAGGAAGCCCAGAGAACATTAATTTTAAGTCATCCAGCCTTTGGGATCAGAAAATTTTTGAACACTAGAGTCGCAATTACAAATTGTATGTTTAAGAAAACGATTATAGTGGGTTGATCCTGGTTGGATGCCAGGCACTCACCAAAGCCACTCTCTTACTCTCTTCCATGACTGGACAGAGGAGAGAAAATATAATGAAGGGTTCATGAATTGAGATAAGGTCCAGGAGAGATCACTCACCAAATACTATCATAGGCAAAACAGGCTAGAATTGGGTATATTAATTGAATTTATTACTAACAAAATTGGAGCAAGATAATGAGAAGTAAAATAAATCTTAAAAATACCTTCTCCCCACCCCCCCTCCTTCCCAAGCTCTACCTCTAAATGGTGCAGGGAGACAGGGGATGGGGGTTATGGTCAGCTCACCACAGGTTGTTTCTGCTGGTGCTGAGGGAGAAGAGTCCTTCCCCTGCTCCAGAATGTTGTCCCTCTCACAGGAAAAAGTTCCTCATGAACTTCTCCAAACTTGATTCCATCCCACAGGCGGCAGTTCTCCATGAACTGCTCCAATGTGGATCACTCTTCCACTGGGTACAGTCCTTCAGGCACAGCCTGCTCCAGTGTGGGTCCCAAACAGGGTCACAGGAAACCTGCTCCAATGTGGGATCCTTTCTCCATGGCTCTGCAGGTCCCTGATAGGAGCCTACTCCAACACAAGCCTCTCATGCTTTTATAGCCCTCTCATATACCTGCTCTGGTGTGGGTCTCTGCCATGGGCTGTGGGTGAATCTCTGCATCTCCATGGTCCTCCATGGGCTGCAGGGGCACAGCTGTCTCACCATGGTCTGCACCATGGGTTGCTGGAGAATCCCAGCTCCCGTGCTTGGCTCCTTCTGCACTGACCTTGGTGTCTGCAGAGCTGTTCCTCTCACATATTCTCACTTTATTCTTCCCTAGACACAAGCACAACTGTGCAATACCTTTTTTTTTGTTCTTAAATGTGTCATCACAGATGTGTTACCACCATTTCTAATTGGCCCAGCATGACTAGCAGCATGTCCATCTTGGAACCAGCTGGCATTGGCTCTTCTGGACATGGAAGAAGCTTCCAGCAGCTTCTCACAAAAGCCACCCCTGTAGCACCCCTGCTACTAGAACCTGGCCATGCAAACCCAATACAACTACCTACACCTTTTTTCCCCCTCTCAGTTTCAATCAAATTTTTAAAATAGGATTCAGTTACATAAAGACTGATTTACTCAATGACAACTGGCTCAGTATCTCCTTTCCAATCAGCTGCCCCAAACAGTTTTTTTAAATCTGTCTTTAGGATATTTAACTTAGTATAATAATTAATTTATGAAGTGCAATGTAAAATAAATCTCCACTTCCAAACAAACACTAAATAAGATAACTGCATGATATTTGACTCCATGGAAGCCATTGTTTCAGCATGACAGTTTCCGGACATGGGATTTGTTTGGCTAAAAAAAAATGACCAGTAATGATCTGTGAAAACCATTGTTGGTAGCCCAGTCCCAAGTATAATGGGAGCTAGCAGGCATGTTGGTGGTGATTTGGGAAATCCAAAGGAGGATTCCCAAGACCCCTCAAATGGAAAATTAAAGGATATCTTATCTGGTTATTTTGTTAAGCATTGAGGAGTTTTTATGCAAGCTTCATTCATTCAAGCATTTAAACAGAGAGTCATTTACATTACATGACTAGTTGAGGTCTCCCAAGTGTCCTCTGAGAGTAGAGTTGATGGTGACTAGTTGCCAATAATGTCAGACTGGGAGGCCAAGTGACCCCGAGAGCTGCTTCCTGCTGCATTCCTGCAGGAGCTTTCCTGAGAGCTTGCAGTTGTTCTACTGCAGTGCAATGTGTTTTTTCTCTGCAGAAGTGAATATCAGGAAATACATGTGTTCATGAATGTGAAACAAAATTGCAAAAAGGAAATCGTGTGCTATTTTTTCCTTAAAAATGTAGCAAGTTTCTATTGATGTGTCTTCACAGAAGCCATCTGCATTATGGTATGGATTAATTTGCTTTAGTGATTGTTCAGTTCTAGGAAACCCAGCAGAAGTTCATAATTTAAAATGATTAAAAGTTAAAAGATTGGTAACTAAAGTTGGAAAAAATGCAATTAGAGGTGTCATTAAAATTGTGCAAGTCTAAGACACAATATTTTCCTGATGCTATATATTGCTGTTCTAGTGCCAACAAATTCAGTCAAACGTAATATAAATTACTTCACTGACTTAGGTGTACTAACTCCAAACAAGTGGCTATGCAGGAGGGGAGGACAGTTATGGTGCTTCAGCTGGAATAGGCAGTGTTGTATGTATTAGTAAAATCAATAGAAATACTTCAAAGCAAAAAATACAAATCTTGGGCAAAGTAACACCATAAAAAATTATTTATGGATTAATAAAAACATGGTGTTTCTTTCTCTTACTATAGAATTCTCAAGTGGCACCCAGTTACTGTTTTTCTACAGTGTCCACTAACCATCAGAAGTTTTGCACAGCCATTAAGCTGTTTGTTAAAAATATTTCTGCTGACCTTTGCTGAGAGTTCTAAGGAAGGAAATAGGGTTAAAGGACTCAAATTACTCTATTTTTTTTTATTTTTCCTAGTTGTCAGCTTCAGGTGATGTGGTTGACATACCTAAAGGATGGGATGCCATCCAGAGGGACCTGGTCAAGCTCAAAAAGAGGACTCATGGGAATCTCAGGACATTTAACAAGACCAAGCACAAGGTGCTGCACCTGAGTTGGGGCAACCCCCAGTATCAACACAGGCTGGGGATGAACAGATCGAGAGCAGCCCTGCTGAGAAGGACTTGGGGGTGCTGGTGGGTGAGAGGCTGGACATGACCCAGCCATGTGCACTTGGAGCCTGGAGAGCCAAATGTGTCCTGAGCTGCATCCAAAGCAGTGTGGGCAGCAGGGTGAGGGAGAGGATTCTGTCCCTCTCTCCCCTCTGGTGAGACCCCACCTGGAGCACTGCATCCAGCTCTGGGGTCTCAGCACATGAAAGATGAGAACTTGTGTGAGAGAGTTCAGAGGGAGACTTAGAGGGATGGAGCAGCTCTGCTGCAAGGAGAAGTTACGATAATTGGGATGGTTCAGCCTGGAAATGAGAAGGCTTAGGGGTAACATAATTGAAGACTTCCAGTACCTGAAGGGAGCCTGCAAGCAAGATGAAGACCATCGACAGGAGTGTGTAGTGACAGGACAAGGGGAAAGGCTTCGTACTCAAAGAGATTAGCTTTGGATTAAGTATTTAGAAGAAATTCTTTACTGTGAGGGTGGTGAGATGCTGGAACAGGCTGCCCAGAGAAGCTGTGGATGCCTAATTTCTAGAAGTGTTCAAGGCCAGGTTGGATGGCGCTCTGAGCAACCTGGTCTAGTGAAATGTGTCTCTGTCCATGTCAGGGGGCTGGAACTAGATGATCTTTAAGGTGCCTTCAGACCCAACCCATTCTATGATTCTAGGTCTAACTTAAATCTGTTATCTCTACCATCTACTTGATATCTTTTTAATTAAGATTAACAATCTGACAGTTAATTGTCCTGGGAAAATACCTTTGACAAAACACACCTGATAATCATACTGCTGTTAAAGCACTTTTATCATGTTTTCTAGGCAGAGATTATTTTATTTCACCTCTATTGGAACTCTTTTACTTTATCTACATAAGAGAAAGGAAGATTTTTATTTTTTAAAAGAGAGATTCAAATTTCTTTACTGCTGTAAGTTGTATTTTAATGATGTTTTTCATCATATTCACTTTTTATTTGCAATAGAAATGTATAAATTTATAATTATATACACAATGATTTATGAAATTAGGTTTAAGTGCATCTCTAATTACTCTATGTTAACGACTAATGTAAATTATTTAAAGACTCAATTTGAAACTCTCACTTATTCTCCTTATTTCTGAAATATATAGACAAAATTAAAATATCTGTGGGGAAATGTAAATATTTAGAAGTAAAATTCATATCCTTTTTGAAGTGGACCCACTTTTTAGAAAATTATTTAGGAATTTTTGAAATGAAACAATTTTAAAGTTTTTTAACAGTTTAAAGGGCAGGTTGAAGAAATAGATATGATTACTATATCAATGAAAATTCTATATTATGTTTTCCATCTACAAAATAGTTTTCAGTGAAAATTATTTTTAGCTG
Source organism: Aleadryas rufinucha (assembly GCA_013397815.1). Taxonomy (NCBI): domain Eukaryota; kingdom Metazoa; phylum Chordata; class Aves; order Passeriformes; genus Aleadryas; species Aleadryas rufinucha. The sequence goes on from VZTH01013881.1 coordinate 19,276, forward strand.
AAAAAAAAGATATTTCTGTCTACTAGTGACTTTTTTTGTAAGTTCTACTCATATTGATCTGTTGTATTTTTTAACTGACATTATAACTATGGAGTATACTTTCCACTTGGACATATTGGGCTGCTGCTAGTTCATGTTAATTTATGCTGCTAGTTTCTTGTGACCTTTTACCTTTCTGAAAAACATTACAGACAGGTGATGTGCTGTTGTCTCAGTGGGCAATGGAGGATTCAAACTTACTAACAACACAAGAGATACTACTTTTATGTATCCAGGCAGTCCATGTGACTGTGCCTTAGATGGTGGTATACTGAAAAGACTTTAAAAGATGTAGTATAACAGATCAGAATGGAGAAAAAATGTGCATAATTTCTGGTATGTTTGTTCATGAGAATGGTTTGTGCTGTTATCTAAGTAGGAATATATTTACCACAGGTACAAATGCTATTTTCGTTAATCTCTACACTCATTGTAGTCAATGTAATGTTCATGAAAGAATTAGACACTTAGATTAATTTTCTTCTTTTGAGTTAACTTCATTCAATTCAATAGTGACTTGTCATTGCATATATTCCCCTCTCGATTTTTCAGTATGCTAGTCATTACCTGTCTCTGAAAAAAAATCCTGCAGAACTATACAGTTGTAGACATAACAAACACTTGTCTTGACCATGTTTCCAGTTTAAGGTTCATAGCATCATAGTAATAAGAAATCATAGAAACATAACTAAGTATGTCATGGTTTAGCCCCATCTCGCAGACAAGCCCCACGCAGTTGCTCACTTACTCCCTCACCAGTGGAACTGGGGAGAGAATCAGAAGAATAAAAGCTGGAAAACTCATAGGGTGAGATAAAGACCATTTAACAGGGAAAGTAAAAGCTGCACAGGATAGCAAAAGCTGCACACACAAGCAAAACAAAGCACTGCTTCCCAGGTGTTCAGCTGTCTCCAGGAGAGCAGGGCCCCATCTCATGTAATGGTGACAGGGAAGACGGATGGTTTGACTCCAAAAGTCCACCCCCTTCCTCCTTCTTCCCCCCACCTTCTACACTGAGCATGACATCATATAGTCTGGAATATCCCTTTGGTCAGTTGGGGTCACCTGTCTTGGCTGTGTCTCCTCCCAGCCTCCCAGGCACCCCCAACATCCTTTGCAGTGTGGCAGTACGAAAATCAGAAAAGGCCTTGGCTCTGTGTGAGCCCTGCTCAACAATTACAAAAACATCTCTCTGTTATCAACCCTGTGTTCAGCACAAATCCAAAACACAGCCCCATACCAGCTGCTGTAAAGAAAATCAACTAAACTCCAGGCAAAGCCAGCACAATATACTATCCCTTTAAATGTACAAAGATCTGTTCTTGAAACTTGTTATTTGAATGGGGAAAAGTAAAAGGATTTAATGGGCTGACAACCATTAAAACTTGAGTGCATTTTAATAATTTATTTTGTGGTCAGATTTGGTAAAAACAAATAGATTTGACTAAGGATGAGAAAAACTAGCTAGTAAGATAACACAAAGAACCACTGAAAACCAAAATACAACATAACAAATCTGAAGAGTTACTCAATGGACAAACATTGCTATTATTCTGCCTCATTGACGCATGTGACATTTGGCATGCAACAATATTTTCACCTTGCTTAGTTCGGAAAGGTAAAAACTGAAGAGAAAAAGAAAAAAAGAAAAAGGAAAAGAAAAAAGAAAAGGAAAAAGAAAAAGAAAAAGAAAAAGAAAAAGAAAAAGAAAAAGAAAAAGAAAAAGAAAAAGAAAAAGAAAAAGAAAANAGAAAAAGAAAAAGAAAAAGAAAAAGAAAAAGAAAAAGAAAAAGAAAAAGAGAAAAAGAAAAAGAGAAAAAGAAAAGAGAAAAAGAAAATAAAAAAAAATTTTTTGAGACTTTTTTTTCTAAAGCTGAGAGAAAACAGAAAGGATGGATCTGTTGTCTCTTCTGTATTCTTACTGATATTTCCTTTAATTTATATGAAAAGAAAATAAATAATTTATAATTTAATTTCTGTACCTCAAAAAAAAATAACACAATGAAAATCATTATTCTGTCTAGCATGTTTTCAAGTTCCTTCTTCCCTCTACTTCTTCACCTTTTAAGCATCTAATTACTGTCTTGTTCAATATGAGTTGCATTGTTATTGTGATTCCACTGTGTTTTCAAAAATGTGTGAAAGCACATGAGGGGCAAAAAAAAAAATATCTGTGAACATGTCATTCCTATTGATAACCTTTGAAAGTGAAAGCTGCATGTGGGGGAAGCATTTTTTCCGTTTTACCTCTGGATGCTTGCATTAATAATCAACAGAACCACACTGAGTTAATTTTCCTTGTAAAAACCTGTAAACTGAGTCTGGGTTATGCTCCTTTGGCTAATCTTTACTCTCTGCCCCACTCCCATTTGAAACAATGGTAATGCATCTGTCTGCCATAAGCAGACGTTTGTGCAGTTTATATGTATATTTTTTTGCTATGATTTTAGAATTTAAACAGAAGGTGAGATGTCGTGTTACTGAGGCTTTGATAATGAGAAGAACTTTAGCTGTGTTTCCAAGGAATTCTTGGGCAGAAAAAATAAATCAGTGTCATAATCAATATTCTTGATTGAAGACTGACTACACCTTTGGCTTTCTGTCATACTCTGCTCCTTTGCTTATCTCATGTAAAACCCTCCTGTCACAGCAGGGCTATGTTGAGGAAGCACTAGGGACCACACTGGGATGTGTACCCCTTACTGCAGCAGCAGGCTGACTGGAGGGTGTCTCTCTCAAGCCGCAATGAAAACTGCATAGAAGGAAGAGGTAAGTAGAGGTGAGGAGGAGGCAACTGTGTCCAAGGATCTAATGAGGTCTCAGTCCCTCAAGCTAGCTGAAGTAATTTGTTTCTGGAAGAAGAAATTCGCCACTGCTGCTGTGTCAGACAGAAATTCCATCAGCATCGGGAGGGGATTCCAGCCTGTTTTATCTCTGGGGTAGAGATTTGCCATCCCTGTAATTTTGCCAATCTATGTTACTGTCTGCTATGTCAGCGTTAATATTGACCTTGAATCTAAGCTAACACCTCTTGAGGCAGTGTGGACAGGACTCAGTCCTATTCTTCTATTGCAGATATACTAACATGTAGCTGCTCTCAGGACTTTTGATGACTTCCCACTTGTAGGCACAACCAAGGATTGCATTAATAGCAACAACATGAAAGACCCTGAGGGGAGTAGGGAGAGTTACAAAGATGTATTTTTCAACCAGATGTATTAATTTCAGGGTTTTTTTATATTTTGGTTCATTCATAACTTATAACAAGCTCATTTAACAATCCCTAGTTTTGACATAAAGCCAGAATTTAGTTACAAACTCTTTCATCAGGTGTTTAACATCCACTTTTAATAATTATTAGAACAGTAATTTTAAAGTTTCCTGTTTTCTCTTTCATTTAAAATTCGTTTGTTTTGTTGGGGATTTTTTAATCACTTTCCATGGAAGAAGTTTAACTGCTTTTATGCTAATCATGCTGGACCAAAGGAGAAAAAAAAGGTGGAAAACAGAAACCAAAAACCTCTCTTAATTCTTACAGTAAAATTAAAGAAACACAGGAAGGTAGACATTCTAATAAATAGCCTATGGAAAATAACAGACTTTTGTTGCAAACCTACACAATTACAAGATTCTGATATCTTCATTTCTGGAAGAAAAATTGTGTACTTAAGTCTCTAGTTCACTACACAACATGTATGATTTCAAAATGTAGGTGTGTCTGTCAATAAGTGTGTGTGTGTATCAATTCTCTTACAACTCTTAATTGTTTTTGGCCAGGAATTCTTCAGAAGAAGTTCACTATTAGTGAAAATATATTGTAATTCCCTCAGGTCAGGCAGCTGCCCCTTGGGAAGCACAGCACTGAGTTTTAAAAAGCAGAAAAACAGTTACTATATTAAAAGCCACTTAATTTATTTTCAGAGATTTCAAATAGAAGAGCTATGTCTGCACATAACCTATACCTGGAAAGATAAGTGAACAAACCTACAGTTTTCTGAAGAGTTTGGCAATGTCTTGAAGCATGTCTGCATAGCACCACAACACTTTCCTGTCAGCTCTCCACCAAGTCTTTCATTGCAAAATGAAATAGTGAAAAATTGTACAACTATGTTTTCATAATTAATTGAACTTATTTCTATATATAGATAAAATATATTGAAGTTTTCCATGTGATGACTGATATTGTGGTCTATAATACAGAACTTGGCATCTAATTGAAAGGTGGTATCAAATTAAGAAAAGTATGTAAAGCACAATAGAAAACAAAATGGATGAAGATTGGTACTCAACTCCTTCCTCAGAAGATAAACAAAACTGAATAGACCAAGCAGCATCTGAGAATAAGATAGTGGAACCTTTTCCAGGTGCTGCACCATCTGAAAGCCACTATCAATACCAAATGCTAACATCTCCTGGCAAGAATAACTCGCCACTTTGTAGCCATACAAACATGAAATTTGGATAAATGAAAATATATAGAACTGTACTAAGAAAGCCAAGGTAAACACCAGCTCCCCAACAACACTTCCAGGAAAAGGAGCAATAAATCTGTCTAAAATAAAAGACAAAAAAGAGGCAAAAATCTGCATGACAAGACACAAGAGGGAATATGTGAGTAATATAACCAGAAACAGCTGCTGTGAAAACTGATAGTAAAACACTTTATCAACTCGACCAGATTCTAAGTGGTGAATTTACATCAGCTAAAAGATATACTAGCAAAAAAAAATTAGAAAGACTACAAAGGACGTATACCATGTCATCAATTTAAGCTTGGCTTTCTAAGCTTACTCTTCATTTTTATATGAAGTCCAAGTTTCTTGTCTTCACTTTCAAAGCTCTGTACACAGCATAACCTCCTCTTGTTTTGGACTTTTAATCTATGGAGTAAATTATTTTCTTCTCTAATATTTCTCCAGTCCATCTCTCCTGTCTACACATGAGACAATTGAAAAAAAAACCCCATCCTTTGCTCGAATATGGAGGAGTTCTGTGCAAGTGCTGTAAAAAAAATTGTTCTTTTCCTCCTTATTGCCCAGGACGGGATTGAACACTATCAACAACAATCTTTACAGACACTAAACTACTTTTTTTTAAATACCTTTGGTAATATCTTATTAGTAACATATGTAATCTTAATCTCATTTACTTTACTGCTTTGTGCCACAGGTAGAGGATGTACTATTCATTTTCCTTTACACTTTTATGCCCTTGAAGGTTTTTTTGCTATTAAATGTTCTTGAAACAAGTGAAAATATATTTTCAGTCTTCAACAAGTGTCATGTTTGCTGAGTTTCTCAATTTTTGTTGGTTTTCTCTGTATTAGCTCAGGCCAATGCATATCTTTCTTGTAATGTAGGGCCCAAAAGTGGACATGATAACAATGTTTAACATTTTGGGGTTTACTTCTACTTTTCTTGTTCTGCAGGGGCTTGTTTGTTTCTTTTTTATTTCCCCTCCCTCCCCCCATAGTCCACAGTGAAGTTTACCTCTTCAAAAGAGCATGGACTTGCTGATTCTTCTTCAACTCAGAATCTAGTTCATAACGTAACTAATCTAATAATTTCATCTGTTTTCTAGTTGCCTATTCCTTGCAAACCATTGTCTCTGAACTTAATAGCTTTTTTCAAGCATTTTCAGACTGTCTCAGTATATATAGATTGCATTTTAATTTCATTCTTTGTTGCATTCACAACAACTGTGTTGCATCATAGTTTCTTATCTGCAAAGGCAATAAGACTATCCACTAATTAATCATTTAGTTCTTCATTGAAAATAGTGAATTCAACTAGACCCAGTGTTGACCTTGTAGCATCCTACACGTAAGCATACTGGAATGAAATAACTCTTTACTCCTGTTTCTTTATTGCTGATTTGGCTACAGCTACATTGTAGGCACCATATGGCTTATTAACAACAATAAACTAACATTAGATAGCTTCTTCTGACAATAAAGACCAAAATAAAAGCTCAGAAAAACAAAGACAAAAATATTACCCAACAGTCTGCTTAAAAAGATGAAAATATGAAAATAAAGGAGGAGTCAAATAAAATTTCACAGCTTTGAAGTCAAACATTAAATTAGAAAAAAAGAGATCCAGATATATGAAAGAAGTGTATTCTCAGAGTCAGAATAACACATATACCAATAGGAATGTACAGAAAGAAGCAAAACCAGAAAGTTGGAAAGCTGATACTAAGCAGTTTAAGTAGAATCTGTGTAAGAACATCAAGTTCTTTAACTTTCCTTCTCAAATATAAATTCCATCTTATTGTGTATTTCTGAAAGCTACAAGTTTTCCAAAGGTATGTGGATAGGTGTGTAAATGGCTGTGAAAATAGATACCCCCTAGAAAAGAGAATTAATAACATCTGCTGAGATATGACAAAGAGTTTTGCAATATTTCTCTTTACTGTTATCCAGCATAAGAGACTGAAATATTTTGACTATGTGTTTAAAATGAGCGTATGGAATCTGTTATAACAGGTGTAACTTTGGTCATCTGGAGGAAGAAGTATAACAGCTTTTTAAAGTCTTTATTATAATTCAGTTTTGTGTGTCTTAATAGCATGTAGATATGTTATCTATACACAGCTACAAACACACACAGAGGAATTTTGTTGGGAGCAGAAGAAACTTCCAAAAGAACAAAAGAAGAAACAAGCCTGAATTCTTCCCTTCCCTGCCGGGTCTTGCCGGGGGGCTGCCTTTGATCCTCCCATGAGTTTGCAGCTCAAGAGAACAATAAGCTCTTGTGTCTTCCAAGGAAAGAAGGTGAAATTCCTCACTATAAGCATATGTCATCAGAGAAAAGTAGGATGCAGTAGTAGGAGACTAAGAATGAAAGGGATGTTAAAACTGCTTGTCCTCTTCCCAGTAAATGTATGGAATTCTTTTAGTTCTGGTTCAGCATCTGTATTTTCAACTCCTTGAAATATACCCTACATATTGTGTTACAAGGTTGAACTGGACTAACTGTGCTATTCACATTCTGTTTCAGCACTATACTGAAACATCTGTTTCTGTGGTTTACCTCTGCTTTGCCTAATAAGATCTCTTAATCATAGTATTTTGCTTTTTAAACGTTTCTTATCAACAGTAGGTTTTCACTCACTGGTCTCAGAACAATTTTTTCGTACATCCACAGCACCTGGTCAGATTACTCCAGGCAAGCTTTGCTCTTTGTGTCTGGATTGCATTGCAACAGGCTTCACCATCCAGCTGGAATTAAATTAAATATTGATGTAATAGGTGCATTAGGGCATTACATGATTGGCAGCTCACTTCTACAGCACAGCATTTTAAAGAATTCAGGTTTACCAAAATTATTTTCCTCTTTGTAAGAGTTTTCAGCATTATTTCTAATGCTCTTTTTCTTAGTTAGAAGTCTCTGGGTCCTAAGACCCTGTATATTGAAGTTTGTTTTCATTTGCCATCTTGAAAGTAGGATTTGATTATATTGTCCATATAATTTGTAAAATTTCCTGTGAACTAAGTGCACTTAATTTTACCTTTCCCATGGTTTCCTGACATTGTATATTACAAATTGAAGATGGAAAGTGTTCTAATTTTTTTATCTGTTGTGTCTTTTGTCTGGACTTTCTTATTTTAATTATGTGCACTTTCTCTGAGCACTGCTTTGAGCATTTCTCTGCGTGTTTCAGCCATATTTGCTGTTTAAAGACATTTCTGTGGAGTTAGATCTGTTTCTCTACAATCCCTCTTGCAGATTTTAATCACATGTCCCGCAAATAAGCCTGTCTCCAATTATAAAGTCCGATTCCACTGCTGTGTGTGGATGCCAGAGTTCTCAGCTGTGTAATGTTAATATTGGTTTAGGATGTAAAAACATGTTATCATATTCCAGTTTCATTCATTAGTAGGTCATAATCCTCAGGCATTTTTATCTGCTGTTCCAGTGTATCAGGCAGTATTCTTAGTCACAGCATCTCACTCAGCTGCACATTCTTTTCCCTTCCCAATGAGGTTTTTCAGGAATTATTTTCATTTTCCTTTATCTTTATTTTTTAATGGTCACCTTTCCACACAGGATCAATTTTAACTTTGCACTGACAGGTTTTTATTTGGAAACATGGCAGTCATGGTTTATGTTTGTGCTGACCATTCTGATTTCAGTCATGCTTTGTATGTGACTTTGGCTTTCACAGACATAAAACAAACATCCACATTTCCCAGATCTATCCTGTTTTTTCAGGTGAATCATGGTTTCTCTATGTACATTTGCAGATGGGAACCTCCTACCCAGATATTGGACATTCAGAAATCCTACTCTTATGGATGTCTGTCAAAAGCTATGATCTATGTACACTGTACTACTGCAGGTCAAAGCACAGTAAATTCAGTATCATTCAAGAATAAACAGAAGAACTGTGCTGTGTGTATTCTCTGGGTGCTTTCTGACACCTCCTGGAAGAAGAAAATATTCTTGTCCTGCCCACCTCCTTTCAAGAGCTGGTAAAATTATTTCTCATATTCTCCTCAACTATTCTGCATACAGAGCAAATTCTATGTAAAATGGAAGTGTTGATACTGAGTAACTATGATGAATACACACTTATGTCTTACAAAAAAGGTATCCTTTATTAAGACAAGTATTTACAAAGGTATTACCCTGAAAATGTAATCAAAATATTTTTTGTTTTTCAGGCTTCTCAAAGTTCTTCCTTGTGCACACTGAGATTTCTCAAAATTTCTCTGTACATTATTACTTTGAAGGTAATTCTTTGTTTTACTTGAATATGTTTAAAACAGCTGTAAGTCAAACAGCTGTACTGTATAAGCCTTGATTTATTAAAATTCTTTTTAATCAGCCAACTGAATTTGGATATATGTGTGCTAATGGTGGTTTTCAGTAATCTTAAATCTGAGAAGAATTAGAGCAAGAGAAACTAAAAAGTAAAAATTTGCAGTTGGCTGAGATCTATAAAATAAATTACTTTTAAGGAAGTATCAATCGAGTATTTAAAAATCCCTGAGTCCTTAGGCACATCATCTCATTAAGTTTATTTGTAGGATGATGTTGGCTTTGAAGTAGCCCTAGTTATTTAAGGTATGCCTGGTGCCTCTGGCTCTATTCTGCCCGGTCTGTCATTTCACAGCCTGCCTTGGAACTCTAATACAAGATAATCAATGAAACTAAGGATCTCTTAGGAACAAATGCCTAGACAAGAAAACAACCCCTTGTTTTGTCTTGCTGTTACAAACTGTTGTGCCCTACAACACAGCCAATCAGTCCCCCACTGTGATTTAGAGGCTTTGTTAAAATAAATTCCTCTGTGATGTGAATGTTATTTCAAGCAGAACATACAGACATATATGAAATTACAGCCTTGAAGATAAGAAGCTCACTGGGAGGAAATGCGTGTCTCAGCTCAGCCTGATTTCAAGATAGCAGCTTGGACTTTTAGGATTAGATCTGAAGAGGAACTCTGCTCCAAACCTGGGCCCTGCTTAAATGATTAGGTAGGAGGTAGGTATAAACCAGTTTTGTTCAAAGTCAGTAGAATCAGTAGATATATTTTTTCTTAAAACATCTCCACCAACACTCAGGTTCACTTTAAAGAAAACATAAATTTTCTCCAGACACAATAATTCTAAAGGATGAAAAAGAAACAAAACAAAACAAAACAAACCCACAAAAAACCCTGCACAAATATCCCAAACCACACTTTTCTTGGAACAGATGTTGTAATTTTTTGTTGTTTGTTTTATATTAAGGTACTCATGCAAATACTAACAAAATTATTAGCACTGAAAACTTCCCAGGCATTTGTTTTGACGTACACTGATTTGCTGCATATGCTATGAAAGGATCTCATTACTTGACTTCAGATAATAATTTGGGCTTAGCCTATGGGTTGCTTATCTTTAAGTATAGTTGTACCAGCAATGTGAACTCTGAGAAAAAATTCAGGAAGAAAGAGAAAAATAAATTTGTTTTCTTCTTGATAGAGTTACATTTCGTTGCAATGAGAGATTACAGTTATATAAAACCTTTCATTTCTAAGAAACCTTTTGTGCTTGAAAAACTGTGTGCACCTATGAATCATTTCACAGAACTAGAACTATTTTCACCCAACACTGAAATGAAATCAACATGGCAGGTGCTTCAACAGTATGGCATAATAATTTTGGAAAAGAAGAAGGGAGGGGAGTGCAAAAATAAAGCTTTACAAAGAAGGAATGTGACCAGCCATTCAAATTAGAACATAGAGATGCTTGACCTGTTTTTGGTTAAAGCTTTCCTTGTGAGGAAAGTCACATGAAAAGACACCAAATAATTTTGATGAAAAGCATTCAAGCTATGTATTTTAAACCTTCCATCTAATCAGTCAAGCTGGTTCTTTTGGCACCTAAAACTAAAAGAGGTAACGTATATAGAGAGATAAAATTTATAAGCAGATAAAAACAAATGATTGTGAAGTCTCCTGTCAGTTATTTGAAATGAGACAGTTGCCAACAGCATTTTAAGAAGAGATACATCTCCTCGAGTTTTCTGCATATAGATCTCATGGTCAAATACTATGGCATAAATTTTTGACAGCTTGATCAAAATAAATTGTACTTGGCATTTTCCATATCTGAAGCAAAAGAAATACCATAAACAAGCCTTTAAGTTTACACTGCTTTTCATCATGTTATTCAGCAAAGATGCAGAATTTTCCTTTGAGCTATCACAGGGACATTCCTGTTGCCAGAGTCTGATCTGCTGCACATGTGGACACCAATGGCAAGGCTCCTGCTCTCTCTCTGGCTGCAGGACAGCATCCCCTCAGGAGTTCAGCAGTGTTTCACTTTCATTAGCTGTGTGTTTGCTACTGGGTGAATAAACATACATTGATCAGTCAATGGAGAATATCTCCTTTTCAAGCATTAATTCTCATGATATACTTAAGACTGTAGCAACTTTTTATTATACTGATTTCACCCAGAAACAACACCTGAGACATGAAAGTGAAATTAGGCTGGAAACAGAGCACTTGCCACTAAGAACAAAATCTAAGAATACTGTAGACTTACAATTCCCCATTGTAGCTAACAGGTAAATTTCTTATTATTCTTCTGTTAGTGGCAGAAAAACAACAAAAAAAGGTGCCATTACTGGAAATTTCTATCTCACTATTAAAAGCTACCTGTCTGAAAGTAGACCAGGAAGAGATTATAACACTGGTCTGGTAAACTGAAGATGCCAATTGTTAATATGTTTGATCAAGAGAGATGATACAATAATAGTTTGTACTTTGCAATTAGATTAAGCTTATTTGTATTTCAAACACAGATTCAGTTTTTGTTACTGAAGTGGGAACGAGAATTGCAGCAGCAGTTTGAACTGCAAATCTAATGGAAAACATTCACAGCTGACTACACATGCAGCCAGTTATACAAGATGAACTCCTTAGCAGTGAAAGTAATAATGAGGTTTGGATCTACGTGGAAAGAAGATAAGGGTTTCAGGTTATGCTTGGACCAAGATACTTCTGCTATTGATGGGACAGGGACAGCCTCTCGTAATGTTGTAAATGGATCTGTTAGTACTCAAGTGTCATGATGAGAATATCCATAATATCTGAGATAGTAGGGACTGATTTCTCAGTCTGAAATCTTTGTTGACAACAAAAAGACTAATCCAATTAGCTGCAAAACTTCTAGAAAGCTATTAGGAATGCACTTGTAAATTTGAGGAGAGAGAAGTTCCACAAAGAGCTACTTAAAAAGAAACGTCGCAGATCACAGAATATTCTCCTTTGGAAGGGACCCACAAGGATCACTGAGTCCAGCTCCTAAGTGAATGGCCCATACAGGGATCTAACCCACAACCTTGCTCTTATTAGGACCGTGCTCTAACCAACTGAGCTAATCTCATATCAGTATTTTTTGATAAGACTCAAGTAAACCGTTTCCAAGGATGATTAAATGATTTTAAAATGTTTTTTCTCTTTGAAAGAGTTGGGAAAATTATGTCTTCAGGTTCTTGTTATTCCATTCTGTGGTTTAGTGGTAACCCTCTTACTATTGTTAGAGTATTTAGATAAAATGCTCTTTCTTAATTATTTATTCAAGTAAATCAATGCAGTCTATGACTCATGTTTTGACTCTACCTGACAAAAATTCTGCTTTAAACTACAGGTATTGATACTGGTCTGAGGCATAAAGTGGAATGGAAACAAAAGGAAATACTCCTCTCCCAGATTCTGAGATTGGTCTCTACTGGAGCACTTCATGTTTTCCAGCAAGACTCTTTAGAACTTCATCTCTAAGACAAGAATGAAATGGAATTGGAGAAAGTCCAGCTGACCTATATCATGCAGCAGATACGTGCCTTTCTTGAAAAATGGAGAGTAAATGAATTGTTGTCCATAGCAGGTGTTAGAGCAGCCTCTTTTGGTTTATCTAAAGAATGTGTTTAAATACTAGTAAACTAAGTCCCTGGGACATGATGTGTTAGTCGCACATCGTCTTTTTCAGTGACACTCCCTGAAAAAGTCACCAAGAAACATTATTTTATAAATCTAATTGTGTTAAACTTTCTGCTCACATTCAGGTGGCATAGGTAGAACTACGAGGTTTACATAATACCATTGATTTATAATGATTGAAACACATTTTTGGTTCTTTTAAACTTTGTAAGCAACTCAAATGTCTATGATAGTCACAGAAAAACAATAGTTTGTCAGGTATAAGGCAGAGAGGTGCAGTGGAAGTTACTTCACAGTGTGGCACTGGTGCACTTCAGTTCTGACCATTGGTGTTTCAGATATGTGTCGCTGAAGGCCTCATCAAATGTCACAAAACGGTCTGTTATCAGACAGTTATACTTAAATCTCTGCAAATAAAATGAACAGGATAAAATCATACTTAAGAAGATACTGCATGATGATAAGTAATATTTAGTACTAATATTTAAAGGCAATCTTGTACTTTTTTTTTCTTTTTAAACTCTGCAAAAATATAACGCAGAATTTCATGTTTTTCTAAATATTCAAATGTATATTAAGATCACAAAGAAGTCTCTTGCTAGGACTTTCAAATCTGCCTGGAAGCAAATTCTTTGTTACCTATACAGCCAGTGCACAGTAATTTGGGCTAAGACATTACTCCTGATTATTATCCAAGCCCAAAAAAAGAAAAGTTACATGAACAGCAGCATTTTGCACTGAAATGGGAAGAGTAAGGCCTTCCAAAAAGCTTATGGTTGGATTGCCTTTTTCCAGTGGTATAAAATTTGGACAGATATCATGCTGTGTGAAAACAAAGATGCTTCTTCCTTTCCAAGTTCCTCATACCCAGACACTTAACTGTATTGTGTGAGGAGAGACACTGACAAATTCCCTAAAATCAGCACTGTCCTGGTCACATGCTGAAGGAGATTTTCCTATTTCACAGTTTAACCTCTTCTGAAGCAAAATGAATCAGTGACGGCATAGAATAGCAAGCATCAAATTTAAGAAGAACTTCAGCAAAAAATCTTAACCAACTGAAACTTCAGGTCACTGTAGGCAATTAATCAATCTGACTCCTAAGAAAAATTCTGTTAAGTATTTGTTCAACTCTTTTCACAGCCCGTCTGTCTTCATGACCCATGTACATTCATGCACTTAAGTTTTCACTCATCAAGATGCTCACAGGAACAGTGATCCACTGCCACTGAAATCAATGGAAAAAACTCTCACTGATTTCCATTGGATAAGGCCCAAACCCCACACATGAAGTTTTACACTGCATTCTCACACATCGAATGTTAAACACTTGCACATGGGAGCAGTTGCATTGAAATTAACTATATTAAGTCAACAAGGGATATTGCTCAAAACAAAGGACTACAGACATCTCAGAGATCTCTTTAAAAAGTCAGGGAAGAGAAGGAGTATAATGCAATTTATAAGATACAAACATAACACAGAAATATAAAATACAGTTTTTGCACTCCTTGAAAACTTGAAATCATTTATACAGTTAAAATATTATAATTAAAATAAATAAATAAATACCTTTTCCAAAACAAAAAATATGCCTCTGTTTCAGTTCACGACGAGAAAGAAAAGAAAATGAACATGTCAAATAAATTATATGCTGTGAATCACTTGCTCGGATCTGTTCATTAAACCAAGGCTTTTATAAAACACATTGTTCTATATGAAAAAATGCCTTTTCTGTTTCTTCCCAGCTGCATCAAGGTCTTCCATTCAAAATTTCACTTTATTCTTCTAATTAATTACACATGCCTTTGTAGCTCTAACTTTAAAATGTTATTCAAAAAGAACATGCATTTGAATCAATATCAATCACATTGTTTTATTTTCTCAAGGGAAAAGAGGGTGCTCAAAGGAAATTAATCTTATGTTGACACTGACTTGTTTCCCTATAGAATGTGCTTCTGGCATTTGGAAAGTCTGTATTGCTCAGTCTGTCTGTAATAAATTTTCAAAATAACTTCTGTTTTTTTATTTGACTGTTTTGTTTCAAGAAAGGTGGAGGGCAGAATGATGTCCTCATAACCACAGGACTGATCTTTTAAGTTTGTTGTTCTTTGTCCCTGGCACACCATTCCTGGTTACCCAAATTGCTCTCAGCATTAAAAGGTAGGATGTGGTGGAGTTCTCTAAGTGATAAAGAGTAGTAAAGACTAGCCCTGATGTTTGTGCCTCATATGGTCCTTTCCGTATTGCTGCCAAAAACAACAAGGTGTTTCAATGTGCCCCTGCTGAGATTTCCTCCTGTATAGACCTCTACATTGCTAATTCCCAAAATATGATGTTCATTATCATATTATTTTTGCAAAGACTATAAAATCAATAATGTGAAAACTGCATTTTTATTTTTCACTTTTCAGAAATAGTCCCTATCCACAGGACAGGGCAAAATCAAGAAAAATTGGTTTTACCCAGTGTGCCCACATACTTAAGTATTGACCAATTGGCACCATATTTACTGCATCCTATTAAAATTATATAGCAAACCCAGTAGACCACTGCATTGAAGCTCTTAAAAAAAGGGGGGATGGGAAATACTGCAAGAAGTAAATTTCAAAGTAAATATTGCTAGCTTTAAAAAGAAATCACAAGATCACAGAATCAATTATGCTGGAAAAGACCTCTGAGATCCTTGAGTCCAGCCTATGACTGAACACTACCACTTTGACTAGGCCATAGCACTGAGTGCCACATCCAGTCTTTCCTTAAATACCCCCAGGGATGGTACACCACCACCTCCCTGGGCAGCCTGTTCCAATATCTACTCACTCTTTCTGTGGAGAACTTCTTCCTAATGGCCAACCTGAACCTACTCTGGTGCGGCTTGAGGCCGTTTCCTCTTGTCCTATCACTGGTTGCTGGGGAGAAGAGGCCAATTCCCACCCAGCTACAACTTCCTTTCAGGCAGTTATAGAGGGTGATAAGGTCCCCCCTGAGCCTCTTTTTCTCCAGGCTAAACAACTCCAGCTCTTTCAGCCACTCCACTCCTCACAGGACACATGCTCCAGATCCTTCACTACTGGTGAAATCATAAGGCTTGGAAAGCTGAAACAGTTTGCCCTGTATAAACTGTAAAATCTTTGATCTGTAAGTTGACAGTCTAAGCCCAAGAGCAAAGTTCTATTTTTCAGCCAAGAATTCCAGGGGTAAGCATTCTGCTTCCAATTTTACTTTTTTTTTCTTTCTTATTTCCATTATTAAACGCTATTTTCTATAAAAAAAAATATTGTTGATAAGAAAAGAAATGTATCTAAAAGCAAAGCTTATTAAATGTCATAAAAATTCTTTACATCACAGTACGGGAGAATTTTTTTAACTTTTGAACTCCAGATTCTTCAAAGCATTGCTCACCAGAATCCATCAAAGCAATGTGTACTATGGCTGTGGAGAGGATCTTATTCTTGATGCAGTGTATTTGGAATCTTTTTGAAAGAAGAAAGTCAATTTTTCTTACAGAAATCTTTGAAGCTCATTCTAATGAGAAGTTCTTCTTCTATTATTTTACTGTTTTTATTCACTGCACTCTTTTTTTTTTTTTATGGCTAAAACTATTCCAAGAAAGTGGTCTTAGCAGTTGGCTGCTTAGCACTTCGTCTGTTCCTGCTATTTATTCATCCCTTGAAATCACACTCTTGTGTTAAAAGCACTGAACTTGTCCCTGTAGCCATTGGTCCTTAAGCAATAAAGCCACACACCACAGACATCAGATGCAATTAGACTGTAAATCAAATAAACAGGGGGAATGCCAGAAGTGGAATCATCATCTCTTCAGGACTGTAAATAATACAAGCAGGGGAAATGCCAGAAGTGGAACTATCATCTCTTCAGGCTCAACAACACAAGTCTCAATAGCTTAAGTCAAAAACTAGTATGAGCAGCAAGATTTCACTTGCTTCCATGATCTTATAGTTACATCTATACCAATATTAATATCAATGTTAAAACTGATATTATTAGCAACAACAGCATCATAAAAATTCAGGTAAACTGCCAGAATATCTTGAAGACTCCTCATTCATTGCTGATAACAGGTTTCACTAACCTCCTTTCCCTTTTTCTTTAGGAGATTTTTGTGTTCAACCCAGAGCCAGTGACACAACAGTCTCACTGACACAGAGCCAAAGTCTTAATATTGGCTCCTCAACACCAGTGAGTTAGAAACTGTTACAGACAGCTTGTGGGAGAACAAGTGCAGCTCCACATATTTCCTTATCTGTCAAATACACTAGCACTAAGAAGTAAATTTATACAAATTTATACGATAACTTAAGATTTAAATTTTTTATGGGTAACCCATTATATAAATAAAGCAAGAACATTGCCGCGGCTACCCAGGCA
>VZTH01013882.1:0-95815 GCA_013397815.1 Aleadryas rufinucha
GTATATATAAAAAGCAAAATAAAAGCATCATGGCATCACATTGAGCACCTCAAGGATTATGCTCCTTCTTGCACAAGAATGATCATGGATACAGAGTTTTAAGCATCTCCAAACGGGTACCAAAACCACACCTCAAAAGCCTACTCCTGATATCCAATTTCTTGAGTATTTGGGAGAGTGCATAGAGAAACTTCTTTATGTAATGTTCCTTGTTTGAAAACTGGAGCAGCAGAGAAATGAACCCTGGAAGTCTCTGTGCTGATGTTATCACTGGCAGGTCAAGGTGGAGTTTTGATGGGTGGGTTTATGAAGTGCTACATGTAGAAGTTTAGCTCTTCATGTCCAGTTTCCTGGAATAACCTCGGTGTCTCCACACTTATTTTATCTATCTATCTGTATATATATATATATATGTATATGTGTATATGTGTATATATATGTATATTCAGCCAATTGGCTCAGTTGGTATTTACACTGTGACTGCAGAGGTTTCCTCAGTTTCCTGGATTTGGAATTTTTTTCAAGGAGTGCTGCAGTGGCTGAGACCATACACAGAGACACAAATGGGCCAACACCATCAGAGGACCTGCTTACAGTGCCAATATTCTGGTATTCCTGGATTGTGGAGTTAGTGTGACTGCAGGCAGGTGCGTGCTTTTCATGGGAGAGCCCTCAGGGATATTTCAAAAGGTGGGATTTAACGATATCCTGGCTTATATTTGTTTTTCCTGATCATGCCTCTCAGAAAAAGTCACCTAAATATTTTATTTGTATCAGATTAGTTTGGAAAAAAAACAGATATATTGTCACATTACACCTATTTTGAAGATCTTTGGCACTAGAAGTGTTTAGGTGCCTTGCTTGTTAGCTGGAGTTGTGTCCAAGTTTGAACGATTCCACCTGGATCACCATTTTTCCAGGCATAACTACAGCTCAAAGGATGATTAAGCATCAAAAATAGTCCTAATTCTAATTTTATCTCCAGCCCTGGTTGTCTGAGTGACCAGGAAGAGGCCATAGAGTCTCAAAGTGTGGCAGTAATCCCTGCACTTGGGTCCCTGCCTTTTCTTTGCTTAAGACACCACAGGACTTCCAAAAGCAAAAGGACTCAGCTGCTTTTTGACAGCACAGTACATCTGAAGTCAAGGACAGGAGATTAAACCCTCTTGGCAGAGCCAAACTAAGAGAGAGGAGCGAGTTCATCCTCTTAAAAAGAAAACAACACAACCCACCTTTAACAAAGTGGCTGTTGTTTGCTCATTTCCATTATCACAGGTGTATTTGCCAGAGTCTTCTGGTTTTAGGTGATGAATCTTTAAAGTATGGATTGTTCCCTCCTGCCTGATTTCATACTTGGAGCTTGGAGAGATCACCTGAGGGCCCTTTTTCCCTTTCACCTCAGCACTGGGCTGGGAGAGCTGGAAGCTGAGGACAGCTGTGTCCTCCTCCTGCACTTCCCTGCTCTGCAGTTTCTCCTTAAAGACTGGAGGTGGCACTGAAATTACAAACAAAGCAAAGGATCTGTTTGCTTTGCTTTCTTTGCTTTGTTTGCTTTTCTTTCTATATTCTGCAGGAGCCTTTGTCTCATTTCTCCATGGTGTTAAAGCTACAGCTGAATGGTTGAGTATTAAAAAAAATATTCTGACTTCTGTGTTATTTACTGAGTGGTTAAAAGAAGCTTCTAAGAGGGAAGGAAAAGGATGCTGGATGGAGAATTTCATCAAAATAATGTTTAGAGAAAGAAAGAAATAGAAAAACAGATGTGAGCAACCTGATCCAGTTGAAGATGTCCCTGCTCAATACAGAGGGGTTGGACCAGATGGCTTTTAAAGGTCCCTCCAAGCTCAAATTATTCTGTGATTCTAAAAGGGGTAGTGGAAGCAATGAAAATTCCAGGTCTTTCCATCCAAGGAGTGAAGCCAAGCCAGTAACTTCTCCAGGAATCAGTGAGCTTTGGGAAGAGGATGAAATGTCCCCTGTTTGTCCGTGGTGATTGCAGGCAGGGATGATTCGAAGCACAAGCACCCCAAAGACACAAGAGGTGAATTATGGCCTTGAATTAACTCTCAGCATAAGCAGAGCATTTTCTGTTCCCACCAATCCTGTTCCACACCACAGGGAGCCCTCACCTTTCACCGTGAGCTCTGCTGTGGACGTGTGGGGTCCCACCCAGAAAGTGACGGTGCCAATGTCCTGCTCGGTCACCTTCCTTAGGGTCAGGGTGTGGATCTTCCCCTTTTCCACCGAGATCTCGTTCATTTCGTTGTTCTGCAGAGCGACATCCTGCAGCTTCCACTCGACGTCCCTCGCGTTCTCGTGGGACACCTGGCACCGGAAGGTGACATCGTCCCCTTCGGACACCACCGTGTCCTTGAGGCCACTCACGATGGTCACCTCAGGCTCTGCAAGGAGGCAGAAATGGGAAGTGGAAGGGAAAACATGGATCAAATCATGGAACTTCAAATAATACAGGCTGCAGTGGACTTTTGGAAGTCACCTGCTCCAGCCACTGCTCAAAGCAGGGCCAGGTTGCTCAGCACCTTGTCCTTCAAGGACCTCCAAGGGTGGAGACAGCACAGCCTCTCAAACCACATTTCAAACTCTGCTTTCAGCGACCTTGGCAACAGGACAAATGACTTTTGGATAGTGGCTTTACCACTTGTCCTTGCTCAGAGACACATTGCATATTGGTTTTCTTAATTACCCTTGATACTCTAATTGGGTGAACGAGGCATGAATGCCGGATGCCAAAATCAGGATTTTTAAATGTGTTCCATTTGCACTTAGACATCTCCATAGGAAAACATCAAAGCCTGATCCTTTCTATTGTATTTCTGTGAGCAGAATTGCATTTACTCCATGCTGACGCTCCAAACTGGCTGAGGCCCTGGCTGGCTTTGTCCTCCCAGCAGGACTCACTGGGTTAATGTGAGCACAGGGGGATCTGCACTGCAGTTTGCCTGAGTCCTGCTTCTGGGACAGCTGGGCACCTGCAGATCTGTGCAAGGATCATTCAAACAACCCCCAGCAGGCAGAAGCTGTATGCACCCAAACCCTCTGGGGAATACCAGAGGAATCATAAAATCACTAAGGTTGGAAAAGACCTCTAAAATCATCGAGTCCAACCATTCAAAAAGCAGCCCAATCTCCCCCTGAGCAAGCACAGGGGATATTCCTACAACCGAGGTCACCATCTGCACGAGAAATGGTGCAGCTGGGTGTGATGTGCAGGGGATCTGCAACGTGGAGTAGCCTGTGGAGATGCTGGGGGTGTTTGTTCCACACCAGTGGCCCAACCTAAGCTCTGCAGTGATATCAAGGCCAGATGCAGCTGCCATGTGACTGGAAGCTGGGGCTGGACCATCTGTTCACCCCCATGCATGTGATGTCAAGCAAATATTCCAAGCCATGAGTCACAGATTACAGCTGCCTTATCCTCTCGTGTCCACCAGGTCAATCTTTGCTTTGGTGCATCCACTGACCAGAACATTTCTTTATGATACCCTTCCTACACTCTGTGTTTATCACAATAACTCATTTTATGTTACATCTGTGTATAGAACTCAATTATGTTGTGAAATTTTAGTTTCCAAAAGGGAAAATCTGCTTGTCCCAGTAAACAGGTCTTGCCTTTCACGGTGAGCTTGGCAGAGCTCGTCTGGTCTCCAGCCTTGCAGGAATATTCTCCAGCATCCCCAGGTTCCAGGTGGTGAACACGGAGCTCCCTGAGGGTCCCATCCTGCCACATTTCGTACTTGGAGCTGGAGTGCAGGAGGACTCCATCCTTCCTCCACTCCACTTGTGCTTTGCTGACGGAAATCTCGCAGCGCAGCCTGGCTGTTCCTCCCACCTCCACTTTTTCGTTCCTCAGCTGCTGCTTCAGCTGGGGTTTGATGGCTGGAAAATGAGAAATAAATAATACATGAGCTGGTTGCTTGAATGCCCGGTCTGCACAGCTCAGCACAAGGCACCTGGGCTCTGGTGCTGCAGTACAATTTTGCATTAAGTGGTGATACGATAACAAAGCCATTTTTTTCCCTATAAACAGACCTATATTGTGTGTCTCCAGAGGATCAGAAAGTTCCTCAAATGTGTTTATATCCCATAAAGTCAAGGGCATCCACATCACACCTTTTATGCATCTGCTCTGCATATTGGAAACTCCAACTCACACAAAGATTCTGGCTAAGCAAAACCTGGCACTTTCTATTTAAACCAGTGCAAATCTGTTCATTTGTACAGAAATACTCCTGATTTTCAACAGTTAAATACTGTAAAGCTTTAAACTAATTTCTGATTTCTCAGCTGTCTTTTCAAGACACAGATCACCATCAGTGAGTCCTTCCAGATGATGCACAAATGAACATTTATTCAAGCAGAGCATGGAACAGCTCTGACAACAGCTTGTCACTGATGGAAACAAGAAGGGAATATCCATGTGTGTGAGCAGTTGGGAAAATGGGAATCTCCATGCCTGTGGTTCCAATGTAAACACTACTTTGAGACAGGTAAAGCAGTCACTGGGCTCTTTCACCCACAGTTGACCCTGTGGCTGCTTTTTGGGTCAGATTCAGCCAAAAGATGTTGTTTGAAAGGTTATGGCTTAGATCGAAGCCACAAATCCCGCCCAACTTTGAGACAATCACAGACATTTAATGGACAGTACTGGGATGGCCCTGTTTGAGCGGGGAGGTTGGACCAGTGACCCACTCTGTGATCCTGTGATCAATCACAGACATTATTCCTGGTGTGGTTAAACACAGCATTCTCAGGATCTTCACAGGAATATTAAAAATAGCGACCTCAAAATGCTTTTTTAAATAATGTGTGATTTGCTATTGATTCAGGTGAGCCAGAAAAATTGCTAAGTGCCAAAAAAAGTTTTGTTAGTATTTCAAAATCTCCACAGTGCAGAATTCCTTGCTTTTATCACATCAGAGGAAGGGGTCAGTGCGATGCACTCTGTGCTTTACATGCTTGAACAGGAACCCTGTCCCACCAGATCCACTTCTCTGTACTCTGCTTTATGGCCAGGCACCTCTTTTCCTCGTTATCTTAAATTTTGGATTAAATAATGTCATCCACACAGTTCCACCAACGCCTCCTCTCCTCCATCCCAGATGGGTGCAATGCTAACCATTCACTCTGAGGACTGCAGTGCTCTGCTGGTCTCCTGTGTCACAAGTGTAATCAGAGGCATCCTCTGGCTCTACATTATGAATCACAAGCTCAGCCGTGCACCCACTTAATTTAATTTCATATTTGGCGCACGGGAAGAGCTCCATGGTGCCTTTCCTCCACTCCACCACCGCGTTATCCTTTGTCAGCTCACACCGGAACTTCACCGCGGCTCCTTCCTCTGCCTCCTCATCCTTGAGCTGCTTTTGGAAAAGAACTGGCAGAGCTAAAAGAGAAAAGAAAAGGATCAGCAGGGTCTTTTAGTGAAGCCTGAGTCAAGTCCTGGTTAACGCAAACTGGCACTTGGAGAACGAGATTCTCTGCTTTTCGCTGTGATATTCCTAGGTAGGATCCATGTTTTCTAATTTTCCTGGAGCCAACAGGAGATCTCGCTGCATCAGAAGAAACCATCTGCACCCATAACATTTATTTCCTTTGTTCCTTGACTCAAATCCTTCCCAGTGGTGAATTCATTGAACGGTTTTATCCCTCAGTTGATCTAACAGTGATCTCAAGAACAAAGAACTTCAAAACTCCATGGACAGCCTTGAGACGTCAGGGAGGTTGTTGTCTGTCTTCTTGCAGGATTTGAAAGAAAATATTCTTTTTAAATATTCAAACAGCACATCCTGTGAAATGTCCAGATGTTATGTTAAATAATTGCTTTTTTTTTAATTTCTCCTCAGGCACAAAGCTTGAAAGTATTTCCTATTAGAACCCAAAACTGAAACGCAGCACTGGAAGAACAAAGTATCATCCTCTTCCATTCTCATTAAAAATAAAAAAATCCTAATATGTCAGATGAAAAGGAAAATATTCATAGAGAACAAGAATAAAGTACTTAAAAATATTCATATTGACGTGGTTGTTTTGCATGTTGGAGGAACCTGTTCCTTTAGGAGTCAGCTCACACCACGTACCTGTCACGTTCAGAGCTGCCCTGGTTTCCTGCTCCCCCGTGTCACAGCTGTATTCTCCTGTGTCTTCTAACCTGAGATTGTGTATCAAGAGCTCTACCAGGCATCCCCTCTGCCTCATTTCATATTTCTGGCTGGGCTGCAGCCCCACTCCTCCTTTCCTCCATTCCACTGCAGCACTGGGTTTCGACAGCTCACAGCAGAACGTGGCTGTGCTTCCTTCCTCAGATTCCTGATTCTGTAGGGGCTGCTTGAATGTGACAGGCAGTGCTGTAAAATTTGAGAGGAAAATGTTTCAAGAGTGTTTTAGTCCAAGAAAGATCCAGTCCTACCATAATTTCTCAGATATGGCTTATCCTAACGATTCCATAATCCTGGAGCTGCGGCTCTCGGTCTTGGCAGAATCTTTCTTGAATCACTAAGAGAAACAAAAGCTGAGGACAGATGAAGTTAGGGAAGATCTGGTCTTAGTGGCCCATAGAATGGCCTGGTTTGGTGTCTGAAGGAGTCAGACTTCCCCATGGAAGAGTTTCCATGCCAACTATGGATGCTTTAGGCAAAGGTCACTGGGATATGGCCTCTCTTGCACAGATCCTTGTCCCTTAACACAGGTCTGTGAGTTTGCAATAGTAAACAAAGAGTGTTTCCACCCCAAATGAGGCTTCTATCAACATATAAAAGATCAAGTCAGCACTGATCTCTTGGTAAGAGATCACAGTGAAGTGATAAATGGGAGGGGAAACCCAGATTTCAGTTAAGGCCTTGCTCTGGATAGTAGAAAGAGTGAAGGAAAACAGATGTGGATTTGAGTTGTCTGCAGTCAGCATTTGCACGTGAAGTTCAAAGCCTCCAGTAACAATACAGCACATTCACATACCACAGAAATCCCTTATCCCCTAATTGGTGCATCTCTTACCATCCCAGGCAGGCATTACACCCCATTAGGTGTCCCTTATCCCATTCCCATTTCCAGCCACACTCCCTGCACTCAGGGCAGGAGGGTTCAGTGTATTTTGACATCATGACAACATTCAAGGCCTAGTTGGTCGGGAGTCTGAGCAACCTAGGCCAGTGGAAGGTGTCCCTGCCCATGGCAGGGGGATGGAAATGGATGATCTTTAAGGTCCTTTCCAACCCAAACCATTCTGGGATTTGATGATTTAATTGCTTTCACACTCCAGATACTGCAAGAAGAGCCTTTCTACCTTGCCTGTGTGCCATGCCCATGAAGAATATTTATTCAGGCGTGGGCCAGCAGCAAAACAAATCAATGGCTGCAGAGAACACCAGGAAAATCTCCTTTCACTCCACTCCCATTGAGCCAAGGGTCACCACTCTGCCTACCATGCACAGCCACCACAGCCGTGGTCCGCTGGTGTCCGGAGTCGCAGGTGTAAATCCCTGAATCGTCCAGTTCCAGGTCATAAATGACCAATTCAGCAGCACAGCCCTGCTGCTTCATCTCGTATTTCAGACCAGGGTAGAGAGTGACATCCCCTTTCCTCCACTCCACTGGAGCCTTGGGTTTGGTGAGCTCGCACCTCAGCGTCGCCGTGCCGCCTTCTTCTGCCTCGGCGTTCTGAAGCTCTTGTTTAAAAAGGGCTGGTAGGGCTATAAAATAGAAATGTGACTTGGACCTACTGCAGCTGGGGCTTGGGAAAAAGGAAGTAGAGGGAAAATGAAAGCACCAGAAGAGAGGTTTTTTCCAGATGTCTCTAAACCTCAATGCTCTAGATTCAGAATATGAGGCTATTTCCTCAGAGAAGTAACAGGAATAGCTGCAGAGCAAGAAGGAATGGATTTCAAGAAGTTACCTTTGCCATGAAATATATAGAGCTCAATCTACTCTGTGATCTAAAAATGGAATAATAGTTTTCCTACTGTAAAAGTAGCCAGCGTGCTGCCCTGATCAGTGAAGAAATGTTCTGAAGATCAGCAGGGAATTTTAAAAGTTCAGATTCTCTCCTTAGACAGAGAGGTGCAAGAGTTCATACTCCCTCTTAAGGCAGGGAATTTTAAGGGTTCAGACTCCCTCTTAAGGCAGGCCACTTGCAGGAGAGATTTTGATTATTCTGACAGCAATGTACTGAAAAAATGCATTTAGTTCTTCATTGCAATTCCCATTTTCTGCCTGACCACTCCATGAGCTGCACAGACCAGGCTATTCTGCACAACTTATGATTTACAATCTTTTCCCTAAGCATCACTAAGCTAAAATTTTGGTTTTATTTTCAGAAAATGTTAGAACCTTTTCCTTTTTTGTTTTTTTACCATTGACTGTCAGCGTGGCAGTTGTCTGTTGATCTCCACACACACAGCTGTAAAGTCCAGCATCCTCCTCCTCCAGCTCACGGATAATCAGCTTTGCAACAGCACCATCCTGACTCATTTCGTATTTGCTGCTCTCTTTGAGCACCTCCTGCCCTTTCTTCCACTCCACTTCAGCAGGTTTTGTCAGCTCACACTGCAGAGCAGCTGTGCCATTTTCCACAGCTTCCAGGTCCTTCAGCTCGCTCTTGAATTCTGGAGGCAGTGCTGAAGAGTGAAAGAGTCACCAGAGAGAGGGTGAGTTTTCCTTGAAAAGCAGCTCGGTCCTGGGGGAGAGGTTTCATGGGGCAATGCCAAGCCCTGATCCAGGTCAGGGGAACACAAGGGGAAATCTCCCCCAGCTTCCCTGGACACTGGATCAGGGCAAGGGAAGTGAGATGAACCAGCAGAGCTGAGGGGGACAAGCACCCACAGGGAATGTTTTTCCCAATTCTACACAAGGAAGAAACACACAGAGTCCAAAGGAACACAAAAGCCCGAGCAAACAGAAAGGGACGGGAAGAGACCATGGCAACAGAGATTGGGGCAGGTTTGGAGGACGTTCATCCCAAGGATTACGTTACCATGCACTGTCAAGGCAGCCGTGCTGGTCTTGTCTCCACACACACAGGAATAATCCCCACTGTCACCCAGGTCTAAGCCATGGACCACCAGCTCCACCACACGTCCCTCCTGCCTCATGCTGTACTTGGTGCCCGAGGTGAGGGCGTGCTGGCCCTTCTTCCACCGGACACGGGCAGGGGCCTTGCTCAGCTCACAGCGCAGAGTGGCCGTTCCACCTTCTACCCCTTCCTGGCTGGTCATTTCTTCTTGGAAAAACGGAGGCACAGCTGCAGGGTGCAGGTAAAAGGTGTTACAAACTGAGGGTGTCTCCAGGGAGGGGTGAGGAAGCGACAGGGGAGAGTTGTGAAGGTTGCGACAGAGGAAAGTTGTCAAGGAAGGGTGAGCACCAGCCACAAAGAGAGGAGAGAGAAATGAAAATGTCCTAGTGGGAATAGGCATCCTAATCCTTTTAGGTTTACTCTGGCTTCCTACAGCAAAACTGCGCTGTTCTCAACAGATTTACACCTGCTTTCCTCCTCAGGAAAACTAAGAGTACCAGCTCTGAGCTCCTTAATTCACATGGATTGTTGTCTTCCACAAACTTCATGGCTTTGAACCCTCTTTTCCTGCTCACAGAGCTGCCCTGCTGTGCTCTGACTGCTGAAACAGCTCCTTACTCATCCTCATTCCTTCTTCCTCGAGATATCCTTCAAGAAGTGCATCTGGGCCTCACAGATTCTTCTTGACCCCAAAGTAAATCTGCAGCTGCTGAATTCCAGCCTGGGTTCTTGTCTCAGAACACATTTTCCCCATTTAACATAATTCTTGTAGCCACTGCAAGTTGTGTCCTTGAAATAAGTGTGGTGACATTCACATATGTCCCTCTATTAACTAGGTGGGATAATGGGATATTCCACCTGTTTAACAAGGTTGGATATCTCACATCTCTGAATTTGTGTCCAAAATGGTGAGACTAAGTTAAAATATCCAGGCTAGAAAAGAGGCTTAGTCCTGATTTGGCACACTTCCCATTCCAGCAGTGTTAAGATGAAACACCAGACTTGTTTGCCCAGAAAATTGTTCTTCCAAAGGAAGACCAGAAGAAGGTCACAGAAGGAATTTGTTCTTTCCTTATAAAAATCAGACTCCCAATGGAAATCTATCTTTGTGCATTAGGACAGAGATTATAGGCACAAAGCCCAATCTAAATATAACTTAGTGCAGAAGAAATTATGATTAACGGAGCCTTGTTCTGTATGCCCCTTGTTCCCAATATTAAAATGGTTGGTATTGAGAATTCCAGAAAGGAATGACAAAGAACAAACAGATTTGTGGTTTAGAGAATAAATGGGGTAAAGGAAAGACCAGAGAATAATGGGGTTACATGGTAGGAAAGGAATGGCAGAAGGGAAAGAAGAAAGGAGAGCAGGCTTGTGTTTAAGGAAAGGAAAAGGCAAAAGGATGGCACAGAAAACTGCAGACAGGTGTTTTCCAGTTTCTACACAGGTGAGGAGAGGCAGGGAACATTTTCAAATTAATGGGAGTTCAGTTAATAAGGATGAACAGACAGATGTGGAAAATTGAACAGCTCAGAGCAGAGGACAGAGGTTTCCAGCCAGGAAACAGGAGGTCAGGATGGCTTTACCCTGTACTGTCAAGACAGCTGTAGTCTGGTGCTCTCCACACACACAGGTGTAGCCTCCTGCATCCTCCTCAGCTATTTCATGGATCACCAGCTCTGCCTTGAGCCCTTCCTGCCTCATTTTGTATTTCCCACTGGGTTTGAGGATCCTCTGGTCCTTCCGCCACTCCACCGGAGCAGCCTTGGAGAGCTCACAGAGCAGGGAGACTTCTCCACCTTCTTCTGCTTCCTTGTCCTTCAGCTCTTCCTTAAAGAGTGGTGGCAGAGCTGGAGGATGCAACAAAGGGACAGCAGAAAACCAGAATTAAAACCCTAATTTCTGTTTTGAAATGCCTTTTCTTTTTTGAGGCAATTTTGCCTTTGAAATTTCCTTTCTGAAATGCCCCTCATGCCTTCTCTTTCAGCCTATTATAGATATTCTTGGCCACAACCAAGTTCAGAAACTCTGAAAGCATCTTTCTTTGAGTGTGATGTGATTTCAGTCACCCTGAGGGATCAGTTCCTGGGTTTTTGTTGTTATTTATAGTGAAAGAGCAAAACAGAAAGGCCCAGAAGTCAGATCAACAGCACTCACAAATAACACTGCTGGATACAGAACTATTTAACCCACACAAGTGTCGTTTTTTGGAGGCTGCTGTTGTTATTTTCTGGTTTGTCTTTAATAAAATATTACAGCCCCATCTACATGAAAGCAGTCAGATTTCAAAATAAAACTACTTCTAGTTTTAAGTTGAAGTTTGAAGGGCCATCACATCTAATAAGAATTTCAGCTCCTTACTAATGGGAAATGTTTTGGAAATCATAACTCAAAGACCAAACAACCTACAGGAACTAAGCTCTGGAATGATAAATCTTATATCACTCTGCATGTCTGACTTCTTTAAAGAATCTGGAATATTCAGAGTAAACTGTGGCCAGAGGACTTCCTCCTCTTTCTGCTCCCCCAACCCTCACTTCTCCTTTCACAGGTCCTGGAGAACAGGGGTTTGACTGCCCATAGCTGTGTGTTTTGGAGAAAACTGTGGTGGACTGAAGTGAACTACAGGGTTGAAGCTGGAAAATGCAAATATCCAAGAAGAGGGGACTTGCACAGAAAGAAACTTCTCGTTTTCTCCTTTTAAAGGACAGATTAATAACGACCCAAAAATTCGCCACGAGCGACTCTTTCTCGGGAAGAAACGAGTTATAAATAGAACGAAGGAAGAGGAAGGAATAAAAACAAAGGCAAGCTACTGACCCAGGGAAGAAACAACTGAATTTCAGAATGATGTCTATCTCAAGAGCTATTTATCAATTTCAATAAGGTCTTTTTACCATGAACTGTTAAGGTTGCTGTTGTCTCCTGGTCACCACACACACAGGTGTAATCTCCAGCATCTCTTACTTCTAGGTCACGAATGACCAGCTCTGCAGTGGTGCCAGACTGTCTCATTTGATATTTGTCACTTGCTTTGAGCACTTTGGGCCCTATTTTCCACCGCACCGGAGCTCCTTTGGTTAATTCACAACTCAGAGTGACTGATGCTCCTTCTTGGGCTTCTTCATCCTTCAGCTTTTCCTTGAAAAGCACTGGCAGGGCTGGGAATGGAAAGCCAATAGAAAGTGTGTTTAAACAAAGTGATCAGCGTCGTGAATTCTCAGCTGAAGTTCAAATCTGGCCACATCGAGGGGTTTGAGGTAGAGGTTATCACTGCAAGGATCTGGAAAACCAAATCCAGCAGTAAGACAGAAAGTGCTGAGCTGACAGGCCAAAGAACAAGATTCAAGATGGAATTTAAAGGATTTACCACAGTGACAGAACATCTCAGCTGGTCTAACCCGAGCATTTCCTGGGTGGAATTCCCTTAAACCTACAACACAGCAGTGTGTCTGCAAGGAGAGACACTCCTGACCTAAAGTCCCTTTTCAGCAGCACCACACCAAAACTAAACAGCTGAACAAGAACTGGACACAAATTCACAGCAGGTGAACACTTCATGGGTGTTTCAGAGAAACAGAAAATGGACAATCATCTGCATTTACCATTCACTGCCAGAGAGGCTGTGCTCTGCTGGTCACCGCACACACAGGTGTAATCTCCTGCATCCTGCAGCTCTAGGTCACGGATTTCCAGCTCAGCCAGGGCACCCTCCTGCCTCATGATGTATTTTTCACTTGCCCTGAGTATTTTATTCCCTTTCTTCCAGGTCACAGCTGCAGCCTTGCTCAGCTCACAGCGCAGAGTGGCTGTTTGGCTTTCCGTGGCTTGCAGGTCCTTCAGGTCTTCTTTGAACAGGGCTGGCAGGGCTGAAGGTCACAAAACGGACAGAGGACATTAAAAGTGACACGTGGCACACAGGTGACAGGAGGGATGGGGTGCTACAGAAGCAGAGAACACTTTAGGGTGGAAACAGGGTGTTTTCATCATAATTCTGGGACATTGGACAAATCAATAGACAGAAGGAGACGATCAGCCTGGATACAATGAGATCTTACAGAGATTTTACAGATTTAAAGAAACAATTCAGCCACAGGTGAACACACGACCAATATCAATGAGCTGGCATGGAAATACACAATAATACAGATNTGACCAATATCAATGAGCTAATATGATATACCAATGATCCAATATCAATGGAAATACACAATAATACAGATAATATGTATATTATTTTTTACCATGCACTATCAAGGCCGCTGTTGTCTCCTGCTTTCCACACACACACGTGTACTCTCCAGCATCTCTCAGTTCCACATCCTGGATAAGCAGCTTCATGACTGTGCCCTCCTGCCTCATTTTGTACTTCTCACTGGCTTTGAGCAAAGTGCTGCCCTTCCTCCACTCCACGGAGGCAACCTTGGTCAGTTCACACCTCAGAGTGGCCGCTTGACCCTCGGTCACCTCCTCATCCTTCAGGCTCTCCTGGATGCCCGCAGGCAGCACTGAGGATGCAATGGGAACAGGGTTAAAGGGAGCATAGCCTGCTGGTGAGGGCATGGGTGGGGAAGGAAAGGTGGGGAGCTGTCTTCAGGCTTGATCTCACATTTGCTTTAGGGATCAGGTCCTAAAAGCCCTTGGAACATGGAAGTGAGGAAAGGTTTTACCCCTACATCGCAAAACTCATCCTCGTGGCTATGCCACACAAGGTCAGACTCAGAGGAGCTGTGCACAGATAACAATGACCGTGGTGACAAAGGAAATTCAAACCATAATCTCGATAATGATGGCATCCAGGTGGAGTTGGTCATTACCATGCACTGCCAAGGAAGCCGTGGACTGCTCCTCCCCACACACACAGGTGTAATCCCCAGCATCGCTCTCCATCAGGTTCTGGATCACCAGCTCTGCAGTGACATCCTTCTGCCTCATTTTGTATTTCTCGCTGGATCTGAGGGCTGTGAGTCCCTTTTTCCACTCCACTGGGGCAGGTTTGGTCAGCTCACAGCGCAGAGTGACCGCTTCACCCTCCTCGGCCTCCTCGTCTCTTAACTCTTCTTTGAACAGAGCAGGAAGGGCTGAGGAACAGAGCAGCAAAGGTGTTCAGGACAAGCAGCTCTTGACCCCCAAAATAAAGGACCCTGATGTTCACCAGCACCTATCCATGCCTGGTTATTGATGTGAGGAACATCTCACAGATGGAAGATGCTCACTTGTATCAGAGACAAAAAAGGGTCTGGTCTTTAATTAAAGTACATTTTAAGTAAATTTGCTAATTGGTTTCATGATGTGTGAAGAATAAACAGCAGAAATGGGGAAACTTCATGTATGGTCAAAAGTGTAACTTCCTCAGTGTAACCCAGCCTAGAGAATTGACACATCAGGTTGCACCATGATCAGGAAGAAAAGCTAAGGGAAAAAATGATAACATTCCAATTTACATTTTAAGGATGCTTTCAGACCTAGCCCAGAATTAGGATAAGACTGAAGAGTAGAAACAGAGAGAGATCCTGAAAGTGCTTGGGTAGGAGTAAAAAGGAAAGAGAAGGATGGTGTATCCACTGGAGAAATCTGCCATAAATCCCTCATCCCGGGAAGTTCAGGGGTTTTCTGACACCCAATCCCTTCTGGAACAACAAATACAATTATTCAGACTGTAAGACTGGATGGAAATGTGGCAATAGGGGGAAGCAGCAGGATGGGATGACATCCACTAAGTCTTTGGAATGGGGTGGGAATTACATTTGGATATAAAATCACTAAGAAAGAGCTTGGGAGGGTGATCTCCAATTCCTGACCCTGACCAGGAAGAAAGAAATAACTGAGAATAAGGATGTGGAGGATAATTGTGCAAACATTAATGTAAATAGATTAGAAGGAAGGAAAATAACAAGGGAGATGTTGGTCTGCCTCTCTTTCAGGAATGTAAGTTGATGATGAGTGACATGGGGAAAGCTGAAGTGTTTAATTCCCTTTTCTTCTTTATTATTAAATACTAATTTTAATTAAGAAAGTAATAGAAATTCTGGCTAGGATAAGAAACAAACAAAAAAAAGGATTAGAGACTATTTAAATAAATATATTCTCAAAGCAGCTTGGTGTCATGAAATTTGTCCTGGAATTGTTAAGGTGCAGCCACAACCAATTTCAGACATTGACAGTGACACTGGAGAAATCAGAGTGTGGCTGATGCCCCTCAAGTACGGAAAAAACAGAAACTAAGAGGTGAAAAATATCTCACAGATTGAAATATACACATTTAGCTCTTGCCATGTAAACCGAGATTCTAAAATCCCAGAGAGTAAAGAAAGAAAAATCACTTGTGTAAAGTCAGTGGCGCTGAAAGAGCTCCAAATGTCAATGTCTGCTTTAAAAAGAGCTGGAGGCCTCCCTGACTTCCGTGGTCTGAGTTTGATAGATCTCCATTGACAAAAATGGGAATTTGGGAATACTCTTCAGTCTTGAAGTTGAATTCCATTCATAATGCTTGTCTTGGAAAAAGAGGGAGAGATGGCAAAGAGAGGATCCAAGGAATTGTGGCCATCTCAACTTAATTCTTTAAAAATTCCAATTTGCCAAGAGATTTTCTCCTCATGAAGGAGTGGACCAGGATAATTTTTTCTTGGTGTGGATTAAACTTCCTTGACAGAAAGACACATTATATGTTCTACATTATTATTTTAGTAAAGTTTCAACTTTAACTTAGATATAGGTGGAATTACAGAAGAAAAGTGCTACTAATCTGAAAATCACAGTTGTAGGATATTGAACTGGGGTTTGCACTCACAATGCAAGAATGAGTTGAGCAGAGTTCCTCACTGCTCTGAGTTCAGGATTATTCAGCATTTTCTGTGGTGACTTGGACAATGAAATGCAAAGTTTCATTAGTTTTGAAGATGATCTCAAGGTGGGAAGGGAGAGAGGGTGAAAACACTTTTTTAAACTGGGTTAAGATATAGAAAACCTCTGCGAAGTAGTGGTGAAAAAATAGGCTGCAATTCAGCAAGAGCAGGTGGAAAATATTTAGGAACATTCAACAACACAAATACAAGAAGGAGCACATCTGCAGTGGGGGATTTGGGGTTACAAGAGTCCATGGAGCAAATGCAAGTCAAAAAAATTCAAGTCTGATGCAAATAAAGAAATCCTCATAATCAGGATGTATAACTTGGAGTGTCACGTGACATTGTTTCAAAATTTATAGAAAATTTCTCTTTTTCCATAAGAAGTAACAACTTAAGCCAGTTCAAGAAAGACTTCTGTTGAAATAAAGAACTTTCTGGCAGTGATGATGGTGACTTGGGGCTCAAGGATGGACTGACCTGTACAAGTCCATTCCAATTCTATTTTTCATGGGTAAACTGAAAGTTCAAGACTGAAGCAATCCTTGGTTTATTGGCAAATACAGAGATGAAAAGGTCTGGGCAGTAAAGCAAGGAAATCAATTCCCTGAATTCAGACTTACTGAATTTCCAGGTGAGAAAGAAGCTGAAACTATTTCTGACTGTCCTGTGTTAACAGTGAAAATAAAGTTTCCCTCTCTTCCATGGGAAGTTTGCAGATGAA
The DNA here is from genome assembly GCA_013397815.1 of Aleadryas rufinucha. Lineage (NCBI taxonomy): Eukaryota > Metazoa > Chordata > Aves > Passeriformes > Aleadryas > Aleadryas rufinucha. The sequence goes on from VZTH01013882.1 coordinate 16,595, forward strand.
TTTGGTTGAGGGCTGTGAAATATTCTCCTACTCTAACACTGAGTATTCTGCAGTACCTGAATAAAAATCAACACCTTGGTCAGAGTTACAAAGAAAAGTTAAGTTACACTGAACCAAGTTTTCTTTTCATTATTTAAAATTATTTGTCAAATCCCAATGCAACTTGAAGTAAAGCTGCTCTTTTAAAGAGCTGTGAATTTTCCTGCTGCTCTATCTCTCTAGGTTCAAGTCAAAAGTGAGTAAAACAGAACAAAAAAAGCAAATCTGTGACATCTTTCACCCTTTGGTATGGTACAAAGAAATACAGCCCTGCACCAACAAGAGCAAGGAGAATAAAGGAGGGAAAATGTTAGCAAAATCAATGGAACTACAACCGTGGTTAGAATTAGACAAAAACCACAATAAAAGGAAGAAAATCTGTTACGAACAGAATTAATGGTGGCAAGATTAGAGAAAGAACTCGTGGTGTGTCAGTGCTGAGGCTTCCAGAGGAGGAGAGAGAAACAGCACACAAAAACGTCCCATTTCCGCGCTCTTTACCGTGCACCGTCAGTGCCGCCGTCGTCTTCTCCTCTCCACACACGCAGGTGTACTCCCCAGCATCCCTGACCTCCACAGCACGGATCAGCAGCTGTGCTGTGCTGCCCTCCTGCCTCATTGTGTACTTTTCACTCGGTCTGAGCACTTTGTGTTTCTTTCTCCACTCCACGGAGGCAGCCCTGGACAGCTCGCACTGGAGAGTGGCCGTTCCACCTTCCGTGGCTTCTTCATCCGTCATCTCCTTCTGGAAGTGCACGGGCAGGGCTGAGGGGTTCAAAAGGAGCAGACTGTGTGACCATGGCAGCTACTCAAGTAACCATTTCATGTGGTCTGGCAACCACAAGTGACGAGCAAAGCCATTCCTAATCAATCCCACCAGGATTGATGACCACTCTGAGAACCATAAAAGAGGGGCTTTGGAAAGCTGGAGAACACCTCACTCGTAAGTCAGAGGGAGTTTTCTATGGTAAAATCCATGGCATGAAGTGAAGAACCATATCAGTCTCGACTTCAGACCTGCATGACTGAGCCCCACCTTGGATAATGCCTGCCAGATAATGGAAAATAAAGCCTAACCAGAGCATCTAAATTCTATGGCAATGCAAATCATCACAGAAAAAGTTCATAAATGAACCTGTAGCTGAGGCATCAATTTCACTCTTCTATGAGGACTTTTAAAAGGTCCTTTCCAACCCAAACTATTCTAAAATTTCACCTCATAGAGTGGTCTGGCAGCGCTTGACCATCAAATTATTCTGAAACACTGAAAACTGCATAAAAATACCTCATAAACAAATCTTCTCAACCTTAGGATTGTGACATCTTTGCAACCAACATCACAATAATGTGAATTTCCATTTCTTAGCAGCTACTGCTGAACATAAGCATCAAAAAAAAAGGGTGAGCACCAAGATGAATATCTGCAATTTTTACCACGAGCCTCCAACCTGTGCCTGACACTGACCAAAACATCCAGGAATTTATTCCCATGTCCAATAGATATTGCTACACTCATCAGAAACAGTGCTGCACTTTCAAAGCTGACACGTCTGTGCTCTTAGAAAATAAAAAAGAAAATCTGTTTGAAAAGAATCTATTTAATTTATTATGTATTTCCTTTTTTTTTATTATCTTTACCATTCACTTTGAGCGCGGCCGTGGTTTCCTGCTCTCCACAAGAGCACGTGTAATCTCCAGCATCTGCCAGGGCTAAATCACGGATCACCAGCTCAGCCATCGTGCCCTGGCACCTCATGGTGAACTTGTCACTTGTCCCCAGGGCTCTGTCTCCCCTCCTCCAGGCCACGGCGGCTCCGGCTTTGCTCAGCTCACAGCAGAAAGTGGCCGTGCCATTTTCTGTGCCTTCCACGTTCTTCAGCTCTTTCTTAAAGTGTGGAGGGAGGGCTGAAGACCACAGGTGAAAGAGAGCACTTTAAAATTGAGGAAATAGCGTGTCTTGACCACTCCACTGGGTTAAAACACTTTAAAATGTTTTAGAGTGTACAGAACCTGAGAGCAAAGGATGATTTCAGGGGCATCCCTGACTTGTGCTTTGCAAGACACCACATTCAGCATCTCACAATGACTTGGAAACCAGTGTTGATTTATGACAACTCTGAGAACCATAAAAGAGTGAGTTTGGACAGCTGGCAAACACCTTATTCCTAAATCAGAGGGTGTTTTTAATGATATGAAACATGGCATGGCATGGAGAACCACACCAGCCTCAACTCCTCAACTCTCACTGATTTGGAAATCTATAAAGCTATAGTATCAGTACTAGGAGGTGTGTTTTAAAGGCATTTTAAGATATAACAACAGAAAGCTGATCCCAAGATTTCAAGGGACTATGCACAGCTCTTTCTCAAAACCAGATTAAGAATGAAAATTAACACCACATTGTTTAAAATTAAAATTTCACAGCTTTTCAATTTCATCCAAGAAAACCAAGTGAAATCTCAGTGCTATGCCCTAAAGAAATTAATGAGTGAAAATACTCCAAAGTGCTATTTCTGACTTCATCAAGCTTCCCATTTTCTGCTTCCAGATTCCCTCAACAGGAAAGAGCAGGGACTGAAAAGACTGTGATGCTGTTTATCAGTCCCAAAGGAAAGGCTTTCAGGGGAAGATATTCCCAGTGGTTGGAACAGCTGCCATAACATTTTAAAATAACAGAAGGGATCAAAAGCAGATTGTGATCCCACAAGGGGATCACAGATGACAACGCAGAAAATTCCTATTAACCCAGATATTTTACCATGCACTGTCAGGGAAGCTGTGGTTGCCTTGTCTCCACACACACAGGTGTAATCTCCTGCATCTCCTTCCTCCAGGCTGTGGATTGTCAGCTCAGCAGTGGTGTCCTTCAGCCTCATTTTGTGCTTGTCACTAGGTCTGAGCACCTCCTGCCCCCTCCTCCACTCCACGGGGGCGGGTTTGCTCAGCTCACACTGCAGAAGAGCCGTCCCGTTTTCTGCGCCTTCCACATTGGCAAGGTCTCTTTTGAACAGTGCAGGCAGAGCTATGGGGTGTAATATAAACAGAGAGGACATCAAAACCATTAACCAGACCTCGGGGAACTCAGGACTGGGTCCTGCGGCCAATCCTTCACCGTTACAGGAAAACAAATCAGTCTGGAAAACTGCCTCTAATAGGAATCTACTGCAGGATCCCACCGGGGTTAACCTCCACCATGACCTGCTTCTAACATCGACTTATTCATATTCACCACTTCACAGCTGACTCCAATACTCCTCTCTACCTATCTCATTCTCAAATCATCTCTCTTGAACATTAATGACCTGAATTTTGACTAAAAGTCCTCGGCCAGGGTGACAGGACTGTTGTCTGGAGATCCCTTTCCTAACAGCATCATTTGTATTTCTGGTTCAGAAAGAAAAAAATAGTAATATAGCTTCAGGTGCACCTTTAACCCAAAATTTCAAAGGATATAATGACACTAATATCAGGATTACAGGGGGTTTTTAGCAGCACTCAACAAGTTGTCTTATGATGTGCCACTAAAATAAAATGGAAGTTACTTGTATAAGGATGAAAATGACAGGTCAAAAGAGGGGAGGAACAGAAATTCCTCCAACTGGGAGAAAGAAGACAAAGAAAAAGTGTACAGAAAATCTGGGAGAAGAGTTTTGCCTCCTCAATTTCCCCCTGTCCTTGGCAGCTTTTCATCCATGAGATATCTTAAATAAAAGCTGTTCTTCCATCTACGGGAGCTGTACATGAACTGCTCCTTCTGGAGGGAGAACCAGAGCTCATCACCATTCACCATGGCAGAGACCTGAATAAAATTTCCACGGCTGTTCCCCAAGTCAGGACCTGGAGAATAATGCTGAGGGGTGAGGATTTATTTAAGCACCATTTCCTCAGCAGAATATCCCACAATCCTGCAAAAGAGGAGGGCAGTCACCTATTCCTGAATGGAAAAACCTCCAACTGACTGAGCTCAGCAGATTTAAAGAACTTTCCTTCGGGTTAAGCATGCAAATTCACTGATATCAGGGAGACACAGTGAGAAACCCCCTGAGAGCCATCTTGCTGCTGGATGTCTGCTCACTCTTGCTCTCTGAGATGAGAAATCCTCACAACTTTTCTTTACTCCGAGATAAAGCCACCAATTTCAAACTGACAGACAGTGGGAGATGGGATGAAACAGCACCAGTAAACTGAGAAAATGCTGCAGAATCAAAACCCCAAAGCAAGTGGGAAGGAGAGAGAGAAAAGGGATGTCCTTGAGGCACCGCTATCCCAACGGAGAACGGCTTTTTTACCGTGGACTGTCAAGACAGCCGAGGTCTTCTGATCTCCACACACACAGGTGTATTCTCCTGTATCTTCCACCTCCAGATCTCGGATCAGCAGCTCTGCAGCTGTACCTTCCTGCCTCATCCTGTACTTTTCACTTGGTTTGAGTGCCTTGTCCCCTTTTTTCCACTCCACCGGGACGCCGACCTTGCTCAGCTCGCAGCGCAGAGTCGCTGTTGCACCGTCCGTGGCCTCCCTGTTCTTCAACCCTTCCTTGAAAAATGCAGGCAAAGCTGAAGGACAGCAATATCAGCAGTGAGATGTAGAGCTCCAAAGAGTTAAAATTATGTTTAAGTTTCCTTTTCCCTCTTATCTTGAACCGATTTATCAACGCAAAGACAGAGATTCTCGAGGGTCTCCACGAATCAGCATTGGGAAGGAAATGTCACAACCAGGAGAGGATTTAATGTTTGCAGTAATCCATAGGGGTACTTTACATGTACTTAGAGTCACAAATCAATACAAATAGAGGTAGAAACACCATTTTTTTCCCCTGTGAAACTTCAATCAAAAAGAAACAAACACCAATTTGAAATTTCTGGAAAGAAAATGGTTTTCTTATACGACATTTTAAACCACAGCGGGAGGATGTTTGCTGTGTTTCCACATACTTAAGCAAACAAAGAGACATTTTACATTTTAAAAAAAAATGAAACAGTGAGGTTTCATTTTAAATGTCAGATTGAAATGAAATTGTTCATTTCAATACATGGTGGGAAAACAAGCATTTTCACCTGAACTGACATACCCTTTCAAAGATGTCAGGTTCAGTAAAAATCAAAGTTTTCCCTGATAATGGTTGTCCTTTAGAAGTTCTGGGCTTGTTTTACACAGAGCACCAACTGAATTCCACGACAACCGGGCTGCAAGTATAAAAGCACTTTGCTGTCTCGGGAATGGAGTATGGGCATAAGATTCCACGGAATAACCTAACCTTTTGGAATTTTATGAAACCTTAAAATCCCTGAGACATAATCCCTTTGAAGCAACTCATAGGACTCTAATCAAGGACCTTTCAAGGGAAAAGCAAAATGATGGCCCCTAATTAAAAGATTGGCAACAGCCCTGGTTGCCTTACTCTGAGCTTGGACACCGATATCCCTCTTGTGCCACAAATCCCAGCTGCACGGATGCCACTGGATGCGCTTCACTGGCACCGGTGAGCTGTGGATAAAGCTCTGGCAGAAGGAGGAGATGGGAGTGCAACCAGGGGTCTGTCCAAAGGAACAGAGAAACCAGGGTAGCTACTTTCAGGGTGTGCCTTGTTTTGTTTGCTTTACCATGAACTGTCAGGACTGCCATGGTCTGCTGGTCTCCACACACACAGGAATAGTTCCCGGCATCCGCCGTGTCTAGATTTTGGATTGAAAGCTCAGCCACAACACCTTCCCGCCTCATTTTGTATTTGTCACTCGACTTGAGGGTCTTGAAGCCCTTCTTCCACTCCACGTTAGCAGCAGCCTTGTTCAGCTCACAGTGCAGGGAGACACTTTTACCCTCGGTGGCTTCTTTGTCCGTGAGTCCCTTGGTGAAAAGAGCAGGCAGGACTGCAGGGCAAACACGGACACGGCATCAGCCCCGGGAAAGCCTGACCCACAATCTGATTCCTCTCTTATCTCCCTGCAGCCACCAGACCTTCTTGGTCTCCTCCAGGATTTAGTTCCTGCACAATTTTTCTCCAACATCTAACCCTTCAAAAGATAATTCTGATCTTTTTTTTTCTGTCCTTACACTTTAAAACTCTTTAAAATCAAGTCTATCTGCAAATGTAGTTGACCAGCCAACTACCCTTTACTTTATACACTATAAAATCAAAGACATAAAATTAGAGGCCATATTTCACTAGGAGACCCAGAGCATTTTGCTTCCCTTGAGAAAAGCAGGAGTTCTACAGAAGGGCCTGATTCATGGCACTGTCTGAATTTTCATAAATAAGAGTCCCTTAAAGCAGAGCAGTTGCAAACATGCTGTCAGTTTTCTGCAGAAATAAAATATTTGCTTGGGAAGTATTAAGCCAAAATTGGTAAAAACGAGCTGGGAATAGCAAGAGCATAAAAAGCCTATTTTTTACTAAGATTGTCCTTGTGTAGCATCATACATTGATGAAAACTTGTTCCTTTTAGGAGCAACAAGTGTCACAGTCTAAGTCACAAAAAGTAAATATTATTCCCACTTTTAGGTCAGTTCCTGTGGGAAAACTTCTAAACAAGCAGCTATTCTGGACTAGGGAGGTTGTGTTGAGTTTGGAGCCTCTTCCCCGCTTGTCTTTTGACTGAAGCACCTTGGAAGCACACCAAGAGGGCATCAAGAGAAAGGAGAAAAAGAGAGAAGGAAGAGAGGATAGGAAAATTAATCAGCAGAAAGAAGGATAGGAAGTGCACAGGGATCAGAGGAAGCAGAAGTAAGAGAGAAAGAGATCTTGGAACGAGACAGGTTCACTTGGGACACACGCTGAGAATTTCTTTTTTACCATTTACTGTCAGAGCAGCCGTAGTCTGTCGGTCTCCACACACACAGCTGTAATCCCCAGCATCTGCCAAATCCAAATCCTGGATCGTCAGCTCCACAAAGGGACCTTCCTGCTCTATTTTGTACTTTTCACTTGGCTTGAGTACCATATTCCCCTTTTTCCACTCAACTGGGGCTGATTTGCTGAGTTTGCAGTGCAAAGTGACTGCTTCCCCCTCTGTAGCTTCCTTGTTCATCAATTCTTCTTGGAAGAGGATAGGCAAGGCTGAAGGATGCAACACCAACAGAGAAGGAATCAGTACCAGAATGAAATTAACTGGGTTGTGCTGTGAGTGTTAACGGGCTGTAGTGTGTACATTCAATCAAAAATGTTCTGTTTCTAGGTGGGCACAATTGAAAAAGAGGGTAAAACCTCCTAGAGGAGAGAGAAATAAATCAAACAATATATAACATATAAGTGCTGTCTCAAGGCAAAAAAAGCACAAGGGAATATTCTCTAACAGGGTGACTCTGGCACCACAGAGCCAAGAACATGAAACCCCTAAGAAATCACACTGACCAAGCTCTGGCTGGCCAGGAAATGCTGCCAAATGTGCTGGATTTGGGGTTGAAAGAGAAACGTGGGTAGGAGGGTTACCATTCACTCTCAAGGCAGCTGTGGTCTCCTGCTCTCCACACACGCAGGTGTAGCTCCCAGCATCCGCCAGGTCTAGGTCTTGGATAACCAGCTCAACAAAACGCCCTTCCCGTCTCATTTTGTATTTCCCATTTGGCACCAGCAGCTTCCCGTCCTTCCTCCACTGGACGGAGCCGCCCGGCCGGCTCAGCTCGCACTGCAGCGTCGCCGTCCCGCTCTCCGTGGCCTCCTCGTTCCTCAGCTCTTGCTTGAAATGGACTGGCAGGGCTGAGAGATGCAGAATGGAAAGAGATTGCCACCCTAGACCCTGCTCAGAGGCTGAATCATGATTTATCATGTCTCTACCTAAGCTTTACTCCAATATCCTTATCTTTAAGCACTTCCTGTCTTTTTTCATGGGTGGTAAAAGAAATTCCCTATTAAATTGTTCTGCGGGAATCAACAAAACCATGATCTTGGCTGAGATCATGAATAAAGAGAGACAAATTCGTTATCATTAAACATCATGAACCCTCTGAAACAGAAAATTCCAAGGAATCTTATGTTTCCATGCTAATTCAGGAAAACACACGTGCAAGACTCACTTCTCACTCAAGCGAAGGTGAGAAGACAACACAACACACACACATCCAACATGGGGTGTAATAAAAGCTGATTGAGGGTGGAGATTGGGGACAGGAGTGACATGAGAAAGTGGATGGAAGAAAGCAGTGGAAGCAGGACGTGAAAGAAGTTGTTGCGAGGGAATGTACAGAGAGGAGGGGGGAAGAGGTGGACAAAAACATTCCAGAGTGTCACAGGTTATTTCTGCCTTTTTACCATTCACTGACAAGGCTGCTGTGGTTTTTTGGTTCCCCACTAGACACGAATAGTCTCCAGCATCCTTAGGCTCCAGGTCGTGGATCAGCAGCTCAGCCACGGTGCCCTCCTGCCTCATCTTGTACTTGTTACTCGCCCGCAGAAGGGTTTGCCCCTTCCTCCACTCCACGGGGGCCTCTGTGCCCAGCTGGCACCTCAGGGTGGCTGTCCCACCTTCTGCAGCTTCCACGGGCTTCAGCTCCTCTTTGAAGAGCACGGACACAGCTGAGGAGTGAAGCATTCTCAGTTTACTTCGGGCGCATCGTCACCACCTGGTGACCTCACACGGGACTTAAAGCCAGAACAAATTCAAATTCTCTTGGCACGCACAGCAAAGAAGCTCTGACCTACCTGCACCTCCAGAACTCTGCTGATATTTACAGTAGCAACAAGATTTGGATCAAATAAAAAGAGAACAATTATTTCCCAATAATTAGAACACCAAAATAATTACCCTTCTGCTGCCCAAAGTTGTTGGTCACAGACGTGTAAAAACTTGTTGAGAAAGTGGAGAGAAGAATGGAATACTCTTTAATAAAAGGTGTAGCTGAGGCCCTTCTTACCTCTTGGCTTAGAGCTTGGACAGTCACCTCTATCCAAAGCACAAGAGATATTTCACAGGGAAGAAAACATATTTCGTTATCAGGTACCTTTGATTGATATGCTTTAGCATGAAGTTATCATCCCAAAAAACAAAGAACATAACGGACCCAGCCAGAGCTGCCCTGTGTTTGTGCTGATCCCTGTTTTCCTGAACACTCTCTGCAAGTGTCCAGGGGCAGCAGGACCATGGCAAGAACAACAACAAATGGTCACAAGCAGGTGTCTCGTTCCTACCATGGATTTTGACTTGGGCTGTGGTCTGCTGGTCTCCAGTGTCACAGGTGTATCTTCCCGCATCTTCTGGCTCTGCATTATGAATCACCAGCTCTGCCACTGTCCCCTTCTGCTTCATTTCATATTTGGCACTTGCCTGGAGCGTGGCTTCTCCCTTCTTCCACACCACGGTGGCATCAGCTTTTGTGAGTTCGCAGCGCAAGGAGACGGATTTCCCTTCTTCCGTATCCGTGTTCTCCAGGGCTTGTTTGAAAAGGACAGGCACAGCTGGAACACAAACCAGGGGTGAGGACAGGCCCTCTTGACCTGCTCTACAACCAGTGCCCCCATGAGAGCTGTCAGCTCTTAAATCGAGGCCTTTTCCAACTGAGCACAGCAGCCCTAGACCCTCCCTTGGCTGTGTGGCATGAAGGAGATTCTGCTTGGGAGCAGGAATAAATCCCTCTCCCAGATGTCATCATCTCACTGTGGATCCCTAGGAATATGGGGGAAGTTTCTTTCATTTAATCAGGACCCTTTCAGAGTCCTCTGGGCATCATCACCTAATGAATTCCCTGCTCCCATAGGGCTCAAACAACATTCATATTACATATTTCTCCTGCTTTCTGCTCCAGCACATACTACTAAAGGCTGTGTATTTGTTTAAGGGCAGTGGAGAGCGGAGATGGCATCTAAGAATCTTTGAAAGGATGTTTTGGGGAGTCTGCAGTCTATCAACCACTTGATCATCTTAAATTTTTCAGGGACTGGACTTGTGTTTTCACATCCTTATGCTCCAGTACTACTCGTCTCCCCCTCTAACTCCAGTTTTAATCACAGCCGTGTAAAGCAGCTGATAGGGCAGGAACTACAGCACAGAGGAAATTAATCCTCGGCACTTAATTACTTTTTTTCCCCCCCAATGGACAGTTACAGATTCAAAACCCCAGACACAGAATATGAAATCATATGGATGAAATACATACAGGTGCCTACGAGTGTGCAATAATACCTTTAAATTTTACTTATTAAAGATGGCACTGCCACAACAACAATGAAGTATGTGATTTTTGCTTAATAACTCTATTAAGCACTTAAGTGTGGCAGTGTCTCAAATGGTACCCACCATTCACTTTGACCCGAGCAGTGGTTTTCAGCTCCCCAGCGCTGCAGGTGTAGTCCCCAGCATCTACGGATTTCACATCTCGAATGATGAGCTCTGCCACAGTCCCTTGCTGCTTGAATTCGTACTTCTCACTGGCATAGAGAACAGTGTCTCCCTTCATCCACTTCACCGGGGTGCCAGGTTTGCTGAGCTCACAGGTCAGCCTGACCTGCTTTCCTTCTTTGGCTTCTTCGTTTTGGAGCTCTTGCTTGAAAAGAACTGGTGTTTCTGAAAAGGAATAACACAAATCTTGAAGGCAACATGTGAGGTTGGAAATCACTTTTCCCTTTTAGTATCAGACTTCATTTTTGAGACAGAAAACCACAGGAATGGAGAAGCACTAGCAAAGAATAAACAGATTCTGACATCTCACATCTGGCTGCCAGCATTTTACAGCAGCAAAGAAAAGAATTGAGGCCAGATGCTTATTTTCCTTTTAACCACTGTATGCACTGCTGAAGATGCTGCTGCTCTTACTGCTTTCATTATTAACATCAGTGGCAGATGCTGCACTGCCATTAATGACACAAACTGTGCTGCAGATGGGTGGTCAGAGCTGGACCACTGGTACAAAAACCAGAAAACTCCACCGAGGTCAACTCACACACAACACAGAGGACACAGAGGGATGGCAAAGCACTTTCTGTTGTGACCAGCAGTATTGATTTCTCATCATAAAAAAACTCTACGATGTATTTTTTACCCAGCATGAACACAGACTTAAAACCAGCACAGAGCAAACACAGAGAGGTAAGCACAGCTGAACGTGACAGGATCCCTGTAGAGTTTCCCTTGCAGGCTCTGTCACAGCCTGGGATTCAAGGCTTTAAGGTGAGCTAGTGCAGGGAAGGCACTTTGGGGAAAAAAACCTCAACTGAAATGCTCAGATAAGGAAAAAAAATAAATTCTTCTTGAATTCTGCTGTCTTAAGAATATGCAGGTCAGCTGCTGATCCGTGATGCACTTAACCCGTGGCTGTTGGAAAACTACAGCCTATGATGCTGTTCTCCTTTTACATCTAGTTTGGGGCACTCAGTGTCACATGACTACTGAATTTCTATTTTCTGTTTTTGCATTCTGCTGTTCTGGTGTGACCCTGATAGATAAAGGACAGTTCCAACAGGGCAATTTCTTGTAGACATCCTTTTGACTTGACTCGCTGACCTGAATCCGTGTGTTTAAATCCTACATCCATCCACACCCTTCTCTGTGAGAGGAAAAATGGGGCTGTTGTGGGAAATTACAGAAAACTGTTCATCCAGGTCTTACTGGAATCAACACAGATCTTTTTTTTGTGTGTAATAGGTATTGGGAAAATATCCTCATGCTACAGAAAATCAGGATCATTAACCACCAGCTCTTCTTCATCGCATCATCAAGGTCTTCTTCTTGCACAGCCTCAAGTTGGTTCTTTGTGCTCTAGAAAAGTCCTGTGAGCAGCTTGGCCTCCCACTCCATGCTCTGGGGTCCAGGTTGACCATTCCAACAACCCAAGTGATTTTTTTTTCACACTGACTTCCCTAATCCAAGTGCAGCTTCTGATCAGTCCACCCCAAGTGTGGAACACCAGCTGCACACAGGACATCCTCTGGGTCTGGATAAACACTGCCTGTGCCTGTCAAAACCTCCCTGTACCTGCTCAAACCTGCCTGGGTGAGTGATTTAACTCATGGAGTGATTTAACTCAGAGACAGAGCTCCTCCCAAGCCTGGGGCTGGGACAGTGGCTCAGGACAGGCAGGAGAAATTATAAGTGATGTTTGGTGAGCCTGGTTCTGACCTGGGTCAGACCCAGCTCGTACCCAACTCAGAGTTAAAAGACTCATCTAAGAAGAGACCTTTTGCTTCAGCTGAGACAACAACCATTTAGATCACATGATCACAGAACTTTTTGGGTTGGAAGGGCCCTTTGAAGCTCATCTAGAACAACTCCCCTGCCATGATCCAGGACATCTTCAACCACACCAGGCTGCTCAGAGCCCCATCCAACCTGACCTTGAATGTTTCCAGGGATGGAGCATCCACCACCTCTCTGGGCAACCTCCTACAGTGTTTTACCACCCTCATTGTAGAGAACTTCTTCCTTACATCTAATTAAATCAACCCTCTTTTAGTTCAAACCATCTCCCCTTGTCCTGTCAAGCAGGAGAGCACCTCCTGCCCGATGATGCTCGTTGGGTGCATTGCTCTGAATAAATCTGGCTGTGTAAAGCAATTGCACAGACAAATGTGGAGGTGGGAGTTCCCTCCTTGGAGAAAGCCATCACTGGAGACAGCTCCAGGGGGTGATCCATCCCTTCTCTGGATTACCTCTTAGCCTGGGGTGTTCTCCTACTGCTCTCTTTTGGGGTTTCAAATGAGATGATCTTTAAAGTACCTTCTAACCCAAACCATTCTAGGATTTCATGATTCTCAGAGGCACTTAACTTTCTCAGAGCTAGAGCAAGGTCAGATGAAGGATTCTCCTGTTTCACATTCTGTCACATCCCTGGCTCCTGTTCTGGATGACTTGATGAGAACACCTCAGTGCACAACACGAGGTCCCTTTTCAGTGTATTTTCATGTTTTTATCACTTCAATTAATTACTCTGAGCTCGGTGTTAGGACCCAAACCATCACTCCAAAAGTTCTTACTCTTGACAGTGATAACTGCACTACTTTTGGCTGCTCCATCCTCACACTCACATCTGTCACTGCCTCTCCTTCTGCCCTGTGAATGACACGTTTGGCCTCAAACCCTGACTGGCTGATGGTATATTTGGAAGAATTCCTGAGGCTCTTCCCATCTTTGCATCACTTCTCAGGGCTGTCTGATCTGGAGGTGTCACAGTGAAGGCTCACATCCTCTCCCTCAGTAACTTCACTGTCAACCAACTCCTTTGTGAAGGTGCAGGGCTTCTCCAGACTCATATAAAAACCATCTGAGATGGTTCAGAAGAGGTGTGGGTTCTCAGATCCCATGTAATCTGTGAGATTTACGCCCAGGATTGCTTGTATCAAAGATATAGGTCAGGGTTAGTAACAAACAATTTGGTGTTCGTGACTATAAAGCCCTCAGGANCCATCTCCCCTTGTCCTGTCAAGCAGGAGAGCACCTCCTGCCCGATGATGCTCGTTGGGTGCATTGCTCTGAATAAATCTGGCTGTGTAAAGCAATTGCACAGACAAATGTGGAGGTGGGAGTTCCCTCCTTGGAGAAAGCCATCACTGGAGACAGCTCCAGGGGGTGATCCATCCCTTCTCTGGATTACCTCTTAGCCTNTAGGTCAGGGTTAGTAACAAACAATTTGGTGTTCGTGACTATAAAGCCCTCAGGAAGGCACCAGTGATGCCATAAAATGTTGTTTAAATACCTAATGATATCTGGGAGAAACTGAGAAGAAAAACGTTCCTGCTGAAGAACATAAATAATTGACCTTTTGCAAATAAAGCCTTTCATTTTCCCTCAGGAAAAATAAATCTATTTGTGTTTCTGTAGCTTGGCAAAATTTGGGCAAATTTTCGAATTTTGTAAAAAGAAAAGTTCTTTGAAATAAATGTGGTTATGGAAAAAAATGAGATTATGATCTGACATGGTGGAGGCTGTGTGTTTTACATCTCTGGGCAATGAGAAATATTTATATTTCCAGTAAGGAAACATCTCTCTAATCTCACATTCTTGGGCTGTCTGGCATTCATTTTATTCCTTTGCTACCAAACACTGCAGTTTCAATTCAGTTTAACTTCTCCAGAGAAAACAATCCATTGTCAACAATGAATAGCAGGGAACACATGCAACGTTGCCTTTCAAACAATGAAAACTGAATTTAAAACTTACTGGTTGCACTTTTTTTTTTTCCATTGAATTAATTGATTTCTCCTCTTGGATCATCACCTTATCAGCTTGAGAAAAACTGAACGAGGCATCCACTGTACCATCACTGTATTGTAACATTCCCATCTAAATCCAATAAACACTCCAAGAGGTGTCTAGGATTACAAAGTGCTCATTCTCCAGCTGTAATTTCATTGCATAAATAATGCTATTCTTGCATATATACAGATATGCAATGATGGTGCTAAATTTGTAGCACTTTTGTTCTTTTTTTTTCTTCCACCTACCCACATTAACCCCACTTATTTCTACTCATCATTTCCTCTCCTGCAGTTGTGATGATCGATTTACCTTTAACAACCAAACTGGCAGATGTTTTCTTATCACCAGCTTCAAATGTAATGACCCCCGAGTCCTTCAGTGAGAGCTTTTTCAGCGTCAGCAGGTGATATCCACCAGGCTGGGACTGGATCTCATTAAGTTCATTGGTATGGAGTGGGGTTTTATCCAAAAACCACTGCACTCTGCTACAGTCTACGGGAGAGATTCTGCACTTGAACATGGCAGATTCCCCTTCTAACACAGTGACATCCTCCAGGTCTTCCGTTATTAGCACTTTCTGGCCTGAAAGGAACATAAATACATCGATTACTGCCATCTTCGGTTTCTGGCGTGAAAAATCGACACGGAAAACTCCCGAGATTTCCCCCGTGAGCATTTCAAGAAAGAAATATGCTCGTGATAGAGAAGATCGAAACAGAATTCCCCTGATATCGACCACAAAACCCACTCACAGGAAGATAATGTATGCAGGACACACACCAAAATAGGGTGAAGACAACTTTAAAGCACCAGAAAACATAAAGCAGGACAAGTAGCCAGTATAATGCAAATCCAGGTGTATAAATTTTTCTCCTAATGAAACTCTCTGGAAAGATTGGAAGGATGAGTCTCTGAGACCATTATTGGGCTCTAAACATCACGAAGACATGATCCCTCCCTTGACAACCTCCCTGATTTTCTAGTGCAAATATAACTTGGTTTCTATGGGATAGGACCTCTGAGCACACACCTTCTTTGAGTTCAGTCCAAACATAAACACAGTGGGAAGTGGAGAAAATGTCTGACTGTGGCTTTGGTAAAAAAAACCCAAAACATCTGCCCTGAAATAGATAGGTACACCCCTGACTAAAAATAAATCTACAAATATAAACACATATACAAAGATAAACCTCACTATAAATATATACAAAATAAGGTTATCGCTGTATACAAAAATATCTCTGATGTTCCCCTTACTTGTAACACCAGCACAGGGATGTTTTACTTTGATGCTCATGACAGAAAAGTGTTTTTTCCACTCAGAAAGGCTGGTGTTAAAAACCTCAGAGTGAATTCAGACAGCTCAAAGCCTGAGGTTATGATGGAGATTAAACACATTTCTTTGCTTGTCAAAGAAGCTCTTCTGCTCTAACAGATGATAGAGGAGGAGTCTGACTTTACCCCCTTGTTTTTAATAACTAACTACAATAATTAGCAAGTGGACGCTGCTGCTGCACCTCCATTTGACTGCTCTTGAATCATTTTTTCAGAGGCCAGGGTTAGATTAGATATTATAATTAAATTCTTTACTCTGAGGGTGGTGGGGCCCTGGCACAGGGTGCCCAGAGAAGCTGTGGCTGTCCCTGGATCCCTGGAAGTGTCCAAGGCCAGGCTGGACGGGGCTTGGAGCAGCCTGGGACAGTGGAAGGTGTCCCTGCCCATGGCAGGGGGTGGAACTGGATGATCTTTAAGATCCCTACCAACCCAACCCATTCCATGATTCTGTGGACCACTATTTATCCACCACCTTTTAGATACCACTGCTGGGAAGAGGCAGCAAGGACTGGAGACAGAATAATATAGATATTCTAGAGGCAGAATAATTTTCCCTCATCCAACAGCAGGCACTGTGAATCATTTCCGTTTTACGTTCACACAGGAACACCAATCTCTCCTCACATGAGCCTTTGCGGGGTTTAAATCACACCCAAAGTACCCCAGGTATAATTGCTTCAAACTGCCCAGCATGCCCAGCTCCACATTCCTACATTTTTGGCCACGTCTTCCTGACACCATGAGAGAGACAGAACCAGAAATCAATGGTTCTGCTGCCCTGCTGAGATATAGAACTGCCTGTGCGTGTTTCCCATGGCAGAAAAGGGATGTACGATCACATTCCTCTCGTTCATACCTTGCACAGTCAGCTTGGCCCTGGACTGGGCGTCCCCAATGTCACAACTGTAAGTGTCACTGTCACTTTTCTCCAAGTTCTTTATGGTCAGCTGAAGGACCTGTCCTTTCTGTGTCATCTCGTATTTCCTGCCAGCCCTGAGCTCAGCGATGCCTTTCCTCCAGACCACGGAGGATGCAGCTCTCTCACTCTGGCACACAAAAACCGCAGTTCCGCTTTCATCGACTTTCAGGTCTGAGAGTTCCTTGACAAAATAATTAGGCTTTTCTGGGAGGAAAAAGAAGAAATAAAAAAAAAATAATGACAGAGACAGATTTGTTACCCAAGCTAATCCTGAGCATCCAGAGTCATCTTGGATCCTCTCTGCCCCAACTCATGGAATCATCAAATAAATAATCACAGAATCATTTAGGCTGAAGAAGATCTTTAAGATCACCAAATCCAACTACTAACTTAATTAAACCATGTCCCCAGTAACCACATCTACACACCTTTTAAATCCCTCCAGTGGTGGTGACTCCACCACCTCCATGGGCATCCTGTTCCAGTGACTGACCCCCTTTCCATGAAGAAATTTCTCCTAATGTCCAATCTAAACGTTGAGGCCATTTCCTCCCATCCTATCAGATGGAACGCATCTAAGAAGATCACCAGGTCCCCCTCCCATCACAGGACATATCAAGTGAAGTATCACCAGGAAAATTTAATGCCATGGTCCAGGTACTGGTAAGGTCTCCACTTGCAGACAGTTTTCAATATCACTCATATTCAAAATAGAATAATTCAAATTTCCAGTTTTGATTGGCTTGTTACAGAGCCCATAAGATTGTTCAGCATCCACAAGGCGTTTCTCATATCTTATTTTTTTTAAGCTTTTAATCAATGTTTTTTGCAAACTAAAAATTGATCCTGCCCAGGAAGAGGGAGGAGAAGAACATCTCCCATGGTTGTAGATATGTACCTCAAACTCTGGACCTGCCAGCTCCCTTCAACTGACCTTGCACTGTGATCCTGGCTGTTGTTTTGGAGGTCTCTGTCTCACAGGTGTATTCTCCACTGTCCTTGAGCGTGGAGTCACGGATGATGAGAATGGCTCGTGTTCCCTCTTGCTGCAGCTCGTATTTCTGGCTTCTCCGGATTGCTTTGCCATCCTTGTACCACCTGACGTTCACATCAACTTTGGACAATTCACAGCTCAGGCTGATGTCCTGCCCTGCTGGTGATGTTTTATCCTCCAGCTGTTTTGTAACCTCGGCAGGTTTTTCTGCAGAGATTAAAAAAAAAAAAAAGAAAAAAAAAGGACTTTTAAATGAAAATAATCTCTATATGGTTGGGGTTTTTGCAATTCAAATCATAGAATGGAGACTGGGTTGGGTTGGAAAAGACCTTAAGGATCATCTCATTCCACCCCCTGCCATGGGCAGGGACACCTTCCACTATCCCAGGTTGCTCCAAACTTCATCCAACCTGGCCTTGGACACTTCCAGGGATCCAGGGGCAGCCACAGCTTCTCTGGGCACCCTATGCCAGGTTGGAACAAGATGATGGAAGGTTCCTTCCAACCCAAACCATTCTGGAATTTCCTGATTCTATGGAAAAGGACTAACTGCAGATTATGAACTGTGTCTGAAAATTACTAATTTCTTCTCTCCACTGACCACCCAGAGAGCCTGGGGTGATTATCTCTGATGCACAGTCTGGGCTGTAATTATCTGTACACACTACCTAGTGTAGTCAGTTCTCAAATATCTATTAAAAGTTTCAGCATTTCACTTGTTTTTAAGGAAAAATCTCAGTTCTTCAAGGCTCACAGGGAACGTTGTTATTCATTTAGATCATAACAAGTGTTTGCTGACAAACCTTATGAAAATACACCCGGGATTTTTCTGATCCCATTACCTTTCACAACCAGAGAAGCCTTGGAGGTGAGACCACGGGCAGTGAAGATGACTTCCCCAGTGTCATCAGGAATCACATTTTTGATACTCAGTGAGTATTTCCGACCTGCATTGGAGGCTTTAAATCTCCCCCCACTTTCCACTTTTCTCCCTTTCAGCATCCAGTTGAAGTCGTCAATGCTTTCATGGGACAAGATGCACTCAAATGTGCAATCTTCTCCCTCCTGGATCTCAGTGTTCTTGAGCCGTTTTGTGATGCCAATGTTCAGTTCTGGAGAACAAAAGTTACAGTAAGACAAGTTAAAAATGCTTTTGTGATAGACTTGAGTAGAATAATGGCATTTTTAACTCCTAAGAGGGGTTTGTCTGCTGGATTGGCAGGACACCACTGCACTCCTTACAGATGTCTGTGGCATGGAAAGGATTTCTCAGGCTCAGAATCACCATAAAGTTGTAGAAAAAGGGATATGTGAACCTCCTGGCTGTGCTTGGGAAGGACTGCATGAAGAACAGCTCAGTGGGGAAGAGCCAAGATTCAATGAGGCAGAGGGGAGAAAAATTGTTGGGAAAGAAGCCTCTGGGACAATGAGTGAGGTTCTTCCCCATGCTGATAGGGGAAATGGGATGTTTGAATTTTTTTAACTTGTTACTCCTGGTGTTTGAACCAGGCAAATTCAAAATTTTTCTCGTTAAAATTATGAGTTTGGAAGTCATGAACAATTCTTTGTCCTTCAGGCTGACACAAGGATTAGAGGACAGGCTGAACTGCTGGGCTCCTCAATAGATATTGTTGTCCTGCTTTTGTGTTCCTACAATGGACTCTGAGTCAATAGCTCAAATTATGAAACAGGCTACTTGGGGTTTTTTTTTGCCGTTAGTTGGGATTTTTTGGAGAAATTTTTTTGTTTTTCTGGGAGGATTTCTGTACCTCAGGAATGTTCAGGAAGAAAATACTGTCGCTACATTCCTGACACCTGATTTTCACTGAAAGTCAAGATATACTTACACCAAAATTAACAGGGATTGTTCAGACATCACTGTGTTATGTGAGATTTATGCAGGAATAGGTGAGAGCCCAAGGGATCAAGCCCACCCATATTTTTAACACCCCTTGAAAGGCCACTGTCTACAACACTTACCCTGAACGCTGACCTTTGATTTGGCAACGTCAGTGCCGATGTCACAGGTGTATAACCCCGCATCTGTCTTTTCAAGGTCATGGATAAGGAGGCACAGGGTCTTCCCAGACTGGAGCTCCTCATACTTTTTGCTAGAAGCGATCTTCACACCATCCTTTTTCCAAACAGGCTTGACCTTCTCTTTGGAGACTTCACATTCCAGTTTGATCACTCCTCGCTCCTCACCGAAAACGTCATCCAAGGATTTCATGAAGACAGCAGGTTTCTCTGAAGGTTAAGAGGCAAAACAAGGAACAACCAGGATGTCTGAGACACTTCCAGTTGCTATCAAATATTTAGAGACATTAATAAACCCTTGGCAATATTGCTGGTACCAATGCAGAACCTAAACCAGTGTCACCCTCCAGTACTCCAAAGACTTTCACCCTGCTCTCAATCCTTCATCCTGCTCCAAATCCCTTCATTCTAAGAGTGTGTTGACACAAGGGGCTGCCCTGACCCAGGTGTAGCACCTTGCACTGGCCTTGTTGAACCTCAAGAGGTTCACATAGTGTCACTTCTTGAGCGTGTCCATGTCCCTCTGGATGGCACCTCAACCCTCAGGCATGTGCCCCACTCAGCTAGGTGTCACCTGCACTCTCGCTGAGGGTGCCCAAGAACATGTTAAACCACAGAAACCCAGTTATGTGACTGAGCTTTAAGATATATGAAGGACAGCAGCAAACTGTCTTCTCATGGCTGATTGAGTCCAGCTCCAGAACTGATGTATTAGAAGTCACAGAATCACAGAATATGCTGAGTTGGAAGGGACCCACAAGGATCATCCAGTCCAACTCCTGTCCTGGCACAGGACACCCCAACAATCCCACCCTGTCCCTGAGAGTGTTGTCCAAATGCTCCTGGAGCTCTGGCAGCCTCGGGACCATGATCACCCCTTGGGGAGCATATTCAGTGCCCCACCACCTTCTGAGTGAAAAACTTTTTCATGATATCCAATCTAAACCTCCTATGACTCAGGTCCAGACATTTCCTCAAGTCCTGCCACTGGCCACCAGAGGGAAGAGATCAGTACATGCCCTTCCACTTCCCCTCACATGAAGATGTTGCAGCCCACAGTGAGGTCTCCCCTCAGTCTCTTGTTTTCCCAGCTGACCAGACCAAGCGACCTCAGCCGCTTCTCTCAAGCCTTCCCCTCCAGATCCTTCACCATCCTCATGGCCCATATTTAATAGCTGAACGTTTTTTATCTATTTAACAGGATTGCCCCATGAATTTGGTAAATGATGGCTCATTTGCATTTCTCATTTTCATTCAGGAACGCGGTCTGGACCCACCTATCACCTTCAGCCGCACGCTCTCTGACACCTTGTCTGACTTCATTGTCACCGTGCCGGCATCCTCAGGCTTCACCTGCTTCATGGTCAGCGTGTAGCACTTGCCAACGTTCTTGATGTCGTTGAAGTTGTTGGTGTAGAGGAGGGTGCCATTGAGGAACCACTCCACGTCCTCGTCGTCGTGGGACAGCTCACAGGAGAACACAGCAGAACTGTCTTCCTCAATCTCCACGTCCTGCAGGTGCTTGAGGACCTCCACATTGCGGGCTGAGGGAAACCAAGGGGCACCGTCACCACCAGCATCATAAATCAGTTGTTATCACAAACAGTTTCATGGAGTTTATATTCGATGATTTGTTCTGGTCTGCTGCACACACCTTTGGTCACCACATTTCATTTACTTGGTTCTGCATTTGCTCCAACAGGAAAAAAAATCCATTAGAAAGACTAATTAAAATTGTCTGGAATGCTCAGTTCTCTTTTTATATATAAATCAGTTTGGCAGTTTTGTTTGTTTGTTTTTTTATTTAAAAGTAAGTAATTCTTTCTAAAATGATGTTACAGTGACCCTAAGCATCCCACAGAGCTCCAATCCCTGTGCACTGGTCACTGCACACACAAACACATCTTAACAAAATTGTCCCTCATTTTCAGGGAAATGGTGACACAGAGGAGAAGACGACAATGGTTTTAGCCACAAAGGCAAAGTACAAAGAGATTAAGCAACTTCAGCCTCAGGCATTTAGGGAGCAACAGGATTTTGATTCTTTTCTTTCCCCGTCCTTGGGCAGAGGTTTCTCTTTGCAGCTTCTCCGGTCATAGAATGCTGTTTCTCGAGGATGAGATAACTCAGAAGAGGGTTTGGGAGTATTACTTGATCATTTTTTATACATATATATTTGTTTGTATGGAATGAAGTCACAGAATCATTTAGGTTGGAAAAGACCTCTAAGATTGAGTCCAACCATTCTGCCAGCACTGCCAAGGTCACCATGAAACCCCATCCCCAAGTGCCACATCCACACAGCTTTTAAACCCCTCCAGGGATGGTGGCATCATCACTGCCCTGAGTAGCTCATTTCAGTGTTTGACAACACATTCAATGAAGAACCTCTGCAAGGCCAAACTGTTACCAAGAGCTGCTCCCTGGACTTTTGGAAATGATTCTGTGGCTCAGCTCCAAGTCTTGCTGGGAGTGACACAGCGAACATCTTTTCTTACAGTGTCACCTGAGGGGAAGAACTGGCTAAAAACAGTTCCATGCCCAGAGGAGGCAGAACATCGCTGTGAATAACAATTGTACTCAGATGTAAAATAGCAGCTATAAAAATATATATGGCAGATATAAAAATGTATAGCAGATAGACAGGCTGACACAGTGGTCGTGAAATGAAAACTGCAGCCAAGATCACCAGAATCAGAGGCCTGTAGCAGTTTAACATAAAGGATATTTTTAGTTAGAAGCACCAGAGGTCTAATTCCTCCTATGAAATGGACAATAATGTGTCTTGACAAATGTTAATTTCTACCTTACCCAGATGGTGCCCTCCCACATGCGTTACCAACTTCACTGCAAGAGATGGATTTCAGCATCGTGGAATCAGCAGTTTGCTTGTGACACTGCATTTATATAAAATTAGAAGATAACTGCAGGAATCTACCTCTCCTCAAGAAGAAGAACCCAGAGTGAAACAGAGAATCATAAAGACCAGCACCAGGCCAGCCCTGCTACTGAAAACCTCTCGTACCTTCAACGCTCAGCGTGGCTTCGGTCTCGGCGATCCCAGCCCTGCACTTGTACACGCCGGCGTCCTCAGGCTTCACCTTCATGATCTTGAGCTCTGCTGAGTACTGCTCCCGCTTGATTTTGTACTTCTCCGAGGGCTCAATGAGCACTTGGCCCTTGAACCACTTCACGTGCTTTGGGGAAGGCCTGAAGTCACAGGACAGGATGACCGAGTGTCGCTCCAGGACGGTCTTGTCCTCCAACTTCCTGGTGATCTGGATGTGGTAATCTGCAGAGCAGGGGTGGGAAAGAAGAATGGATCTATGTAAAGAGAGGAAGGTTTTCATTTGTATTCCATGCCCATTAATTTCATGTATGATTTCCACGACTGTTTTGTGAACTGCTCAGATCCTGCTACAAGTGTCTCTAACAGTTGTGCTTTGAAGCTACAACTGAATGAAGATCGATAGGGAAAGCTGATTTCTGTAAGATAATTCTGTATGTTAACCACCAAATTCATGGTCCACTTCTGGCTCAGTGCTTGCTGAATTGCTCTCTAATTGAGGTTCTCATTCAAGTAAGAGTGAATCAAAGACAAAACAAGGACTTCAGGATGTGATTGGAGAGATTTACCATGGTGACAGCAGAAGATAAAAAGCCTTGAGGCTTTGTCCTAGATCAAGTCAACGACAAAATGAATTAAGTAAATGAGCTATCAAACTTGTCTAGTTCAGAAATGGGACAAAATAAACTCTCCTGGCAAATTTCATCTGTTTTGTCCTCCTTGGTAAAGTCAAGAGAATAAAAATAAACCAAAAACCAGTTTTATCTTGATAGATTTGAATACAAGGGACACCAAAGTCATTTAATCAGATCCCTTCCTAAGACATTTCTGGCTCAGTTGGTACATCCAGCATTGCTCCCAACAACTTGCAGCTGGGAACTAAGCAGATCTCCCAGGTAAACACACATTTCCAAGAACCCAGTGGATCTCAGAGAGCATCTATAACAAACTACTTTCCAGGTACTGTGAGCGGGAAGATCTTTGTTCTGATTCACACAATATCTATCAAATATCACATTACCTCTGACGAGCAGGTTTGCTGTGGATTTGGATTTGCCAATGGAGAACTGGATGGTGCCTGTCATGTCAACACTTGTTTTTATTATTGTCAGCCTGTGGATGGTGCCTTCCTGCTGCATGATGATGTTTCTGCCAGCCTGCAAGGCTGCTCCCTTCAGAAACCACTTGGCAGGTTTCACAGATGGAATGGATGTCTCACATTCAAAATTGGCCTCTTCAGGCTCAGTCACGTCCTCATCACACAACTCTTTTACAATATTAATGGCTTGCTCTGGATGGAACAAGAGAGCAGGGATTTAGGAATCATGAAAGCTTTTCCATTATCAGCCTGAACACTCATGCCATCTTTTCTGCTCTTATGAACTCAAAAGGCCTTAAAACATCTTTTTTTCTGTATAAAGCAAACAAAGATATTGCTGGTCACAGGCCAGAAAGTGAATCTGTATCTCTTGATTCCTAGTCGTAATTGTAAAGCCACCTTCCTATCCTTATATCAAATATGGATGACTATAAAATGGAAAAAGGTTCATTGGAATGCAGATGCTGATAATAGGTGCTGCAACATTTATCTGAAAAACAGACTTTCTCCAATACATTCAATAAACATCTCTGGAATGGGAATTTCGTCATGTTCCTTGGGAGAATACACCATATATTCATTTTTCAGGATGTTCCTGTGTGTGAAAGGATTCAACACCAACGGACTTCAGAATAAATAACATTGAAAAAAAATCCTTTTTAAGCAGCTTTTTGTTTCCAAAATAAATGACAAGTTGACCAGCCCATCCTCCTCCCAATGCATTCTAGGGGTGAGAGAAGGGGTTTTTTTACCTTCAACGAAGAAATTAGCACTGGTTTTGTCATCGAAGGCGTCGCACGTGTAGGTGTCCTCATCTTCGTAGTCGGCGTCGTTGATGATGAGTTTCCGATAGACGTCCTCGCTCACGATCTCGTATTTGTCACTGGGGTGAATTTCCACGTCCTTCTTGAACCACCGGACCTTGGCGTTGGCTCGGGACACCTGGCACTCCAGGAACCCCCGGTGCTTCCAAAGGGCGATCTTATCCCGCAAAGGCTTCACGATTTTTACGGGCAGCTCTATGAGAGCAAAAAGAAATGGAGTAATCAGTACAGTCTCCATAAAAACTCATTAGCAATATTTCCTTTAGGTTCAGTAATTTGGATGATGACAGGAGCCCCCGCTATGCTGAGCGCTCAATTAACAAGTTTAATTAGAAAGATCTAATTAAAGGGAAACTTTTCCTCCATATTTTATCACTGGAGCGGCTGAACTGCAGAAGTAACCAGTGATTTAC
This sequence comes from Aleadryas rufinucha, assembly GCA_013397815.1. Classification (NCBI taxonomy): domain Eukaryota; kingdom Metazoa; phylum Chordata; class Aves; order Passeriformes; genus Aleadryas; species Aleadryas rufinucha. The sequence goes on from VZTH01013882.1 coordinate 41,445, forward strand.
TCAACACCCCACAGCAGTGCTATGGCAAAGTCAGGGACTGATCTCCAGTTTCCTGAGCTCCTCAGCAGTGTTTTAATTCAAATGTCTTCCTTCTCTCTCCCTTTATTATACTGTTTTAGTTAAACACACCCAAAAATGCTTATTTTCTTCTATAGCATACACCAGAAAGTGAAAATGCAAGAAAAAGTCAAGCTATAGCTTTTTGTTCCTCAAATATCATACACAACTTTAAATGTCTACAACTACAAATACAAGCTCCTGAGAAAAATAACTGTAATTAAGCCAAAATAAACTCCCAGCTGATATTTACCAGGCAGTAAGGTAGGCAGGAGTTTTTCTTTTCCTGAATGTTGTAGGAGTTTTTTAATCTTCACAGCCAAAGTGAGGGAAATGAATTGGTTTGTAACGTGACAGAGAAAAAGCAGTGCTGGCACGAGAAGCAGAATTACCTTTTACAGTCAGATGAGCGCGAGATTCTGCCTTTTCTGCTACGAATTTGATCTCGGCCGCATCCTCGACGTGGACGCGCGCGTAAGTCAGGGAGTAGGTCTTTCCTGGTGACAGACACACAACCAGACATGGCTCAGCTTTCCCTGAGCAAAACCCTTTTTTCTAATTTCCCATCCCAGCCCCTACTCCAACCCACCCCCATTCCAGAACAAAATCCCCCTTTTTCCCTCCTACCATCCTGCCGCATTTTGATGTTGTCGGAAGTCTTGAGCTTGTTGTCGTTTTTGTACCACTGGGTTTCGACCTCGTCGTGTGAGATCTCACAGATGAAAGATGCACTCTCATATTCGTTCACTTCCACGTCTTCCAGCGGTTTTACGATCTTGATATCTCGGGCTGTGAAATCATAAAGGGAAATATTTATTTGGGGTTTCTCCATAAGTGAGTGTGGTGTGTTTACTTTTTGCATAAATGTATGGAAAAAAATGGGATTGTTTTATTCTAGACCAGCCTTTCTTCCTGGGTAGTTTCTCTCTGCAACACAGTGAATACTTTTTATGGCTGAAGCTTATTGCAAGAGGATTTTATGGATGCTGGAACTTCATACAGGTATTAATGAAAGAAATACACATATTAATGAAAGAAAATCTGCCAAGAAAAACTAAACACAAGTCTACAATCTCTTAGGTCGCTGTAAACATAACTCATTCATGCTTCTCTGCATGCTCTCCTCTGTTTTACATGGGAGATATCTTTTTTCAGAGTCTCCTGAACTGAGTATTATCCTCTTTAACTCTGCACCTTGTCACTCCTTTTGTCAGATCTGATCTATTTGTCTGTGCTACTGCAGCCTTTTCCCTTTGAGAGAGAGAGCCTTGATACACCTTGGATCAGCCTCAGGAGCAGAGGCAAAACGTAAGCAACAACCCATCCCAATCCCAAAACCAGGGAGAAAAAGGGAAGTTCAACAGAGCAATAGGACAGATGTTCATGAAGATCCTGCTGAACCCAAGTGGCCACATGAGGACAGCATCTAGTAAGCAATGAGAAAGATGCTCTTTCTTCCAATAAGAAAGAAATGATCTGTTTTTCAAATGCACCCCTGAAAAATGACATCCACCAGGGCACAGCGGAGCTGTCTGTTGAGTAACTTGCCTTTATCTCAGAGCTTATCTCAGGTGCTTCAGAGCCTGGTGAGAAAACACACCTGGTGCTTCAGCAGTTGCTCAGTGCAACATTTGGAGGGAAAAACTGCCCTGAGCATAAAGGAGAGGTGCAGGCAGAAATAATGACCTTTTCCTTAGCATTTACAAGCTAAAAATTAGGGCACTTCTTGAGCTCATACCCAAGGCTTGTGCAGTCCCTATTCAAGGAAAGTCCCCCTGAGACAATGGTGCCACCAAACCACGCCAGCAGCAGCCACTGAACCCTGCTTTGTGCCAGGCTGTCCAGTATTTCCTGACATGACAATCCAGAAACACCATCCAGGTTCCAGAGAACAGAAATCACTTATGACAGAAGGAAAACTAAGTAAGGACATCTTCCAAAAATACTTCAAGGACGGAGCAAGCACAGGGCAGCTTTGCCAGCACTTTCTTACTAGGAAGACAAACTTAACCAAAATGAGCAATTGTGAAAAACAAAGCGTCCAGAATGAATTTCTGTGAAGCCAAAAATGCTGCAGTAAATGTATTTTCCTACTTCAGCCAAACATACCATGAACCTTTAGAGTAGCTGATGTCTTGTCTTCAGCTACTTGACACGTGTAGGTTCCCTGGTCTTCATATTCACACTTGTGAATAATGAGGCTTCTCTTATTTCCTTGGGAGATCATCCCAATGTTTTTACTTTGCCGGATCTCCTTCCCGTCCTAGAGGGGGAAAAGGCCAAAGCAGATCACCCTCAACTCCTGTACATCTGCAGTGAGCAAAACAGACATTCAGATCCGTGCTTAATTCACCTTTCACCTTGGACTTAATAGAAAACTGTGTTTAAAGGAACAGGTGGTGAAACCTCATCACAGCACAAAGATTTCAGGAAGCTGGAATGGCTGAAGAACACAGAACTTTTGGGTGATCTCTGACACCTTTTTGAAGTCTTAAAACTGTACAGAATTGGCAATAAGCCCCTTCAGAACAAAATGGGTTTAAACTAAAAGAGGGTCAATTTAGACATGAAATAAGGAAGTTTTTTACAATGAGGGTGATAAAATAGGTTGCCCAGAGAGGTGGGGGATGCCCCATCCCTGGAAACATTCAAGGGCAGGTGAGACAGGGCTCTGAGCCACCTGATCTGGTTGAAGATGTCCCTGCTCAGTGCAAGGGGTTGGAAATGAGGAGACCTTTAAAGATCCCTTCCAGCCCCAACTTTACCTTGAAGAATTGCTGCTACCCCAAATTAAGGAATGTATCAGCTGAGCCCCAAGGAAGGTACATGAAATGCCAGAGCTGATCCCCAAAATGACTCTCAAGGGAAAAGGAACTGGACTGTCAGTAACAAAGGAAATTGAGGCTTCCCACTAAATCACAGTTCCCAAAGGCTGTAAATCCTGGGTGAAAACTGCTCAGTGTGGAGTAAAACACAAGATTGCAAATCTATTACACAGTGCTCATGTTCTGTGCAAGAATAGAAAAGTTTAACTTTCAACCCAATATACAACAGCAAATAAAAACCTGAGAGTGATAAATTAGGAGAGTAAATGAACATCAGAACAGGAGAGCAATTCTAAGAGCTTTACTGCAAGGGCTCAGGCCCACATCCCCTGGAAGTGGAATTAAAGGCTCTCCTTCCCTTCTAGAGAAGTCAGAAATTAAAATATCACAATCCATTCGGTGCTGTACCTTGAACCACTTCACATTGGCATTGGGTTTGGACAGCTCACACTCGAATGTGGCCTTGAGCTTCTGAGTTACACTGACGTCTGCCAAAGGTTTGCTGATCCTCACAGGCAATTCTGGAAAGAGAAAGTCCAATGAATGGGGAACGGGGTCACACAAGCACTGATGGGTAGGCAGAGCCTGGCTTTCATTATTAATAAAATTTGTACTGGTTTGGGCACTTTATCATTCCCTCCCACGTTATCATTGTTCTATGGACAGTGATGCCACTATGATCCTGTTGGCATTACAAGGAAATATTACTGCTCTTAACATCTCTTGTAGTTACACAGAAAATTTGTTGCCCTCTTAAGTTTGCTCTCCAGGTCAGGAGAAGACAACTGCATCCACCCCAAGCAGGGTCAGAGACTTTTGTGCCTGTGTACCTGTCACAGTGAGCTTCCCTGATGAGTTAATGCCTTCTGCTTTGAAGGAGATGAGTCCTGCATCTTCCAGAGCCACCGAGGAGAGAGTCAGGGAGTGTTTCTTGCCCAGGACACGGAAGCTGACGTTGGGTGCAGGTTTCAGCCGAACGCCGTCCTTCTGCCAGGTCCCCTCCACGTCCTCATGTGACACCTCCACCTCGAAGGTGACAGTCCCTTTCTCAGCCACTTGCAGAGGCTGAAGGCCTTTCACCAGCTTGATCTGCCTCACTGGAACACAACATGGAAAAGTTGGAGATCTCATACTGGCAGCTGTGAAATAGCCTGAGGACTTCCAATATCCCTATTCCTCATGTACCTGCCAATTAATTGGTATTTGCCAATTAAACAACCACTTGTACAGGAAATGAAACCTCTCCACAAACACACTGCTAATATAGCTGCTATTTTTTAAATGGATGTTTTCAGTTGGGGCAAACAGGTCAAACAAATATCACAGAAAACATCACTGGCCCCTTTTCTACCAAGGTCTATCAGTTTTTAGTAAAAGAAAGTCAAATAAGTCCATGGCAATACTGTGCAGTTGTTCAATTAGGATAAAACAAGGATGGGAGGAAAAAGCTGCAGTAAAAGGGAAAAAAAAAAAAATCCAGGACATGGTACAAAATGTACTGACACCACACAGACTGGTGGCCAAAGCATCCATGGTTTGGGTGGATACTACCTGCTCCTATGACAAGACATCCATGCCCTATCATCCAGTAAGATGGATTTTACTGTTTAAACTTCTGTCATCACTAAAAGTAATTACATTGCCAATTAAAAAAATCCCAAAAACATGATGAAGGCTTTAAGACCTCTCCAGACAACCTATGCAGTCATCTGACCACTAAAAAGCTTTTTTAGAGTATAATATGTATTTTTCTCACTGCACCCAAAGTCCATTATTTCCTGGCATCATGGAAATTGCTCCCTTCCACTTTATAATAGACTTCAAGTACCCAAAACATTGTTTTCAAGTCCTCCCTCACCTACTATTTATGACTAGCCCAGCACCACTTGGTGGCAAGGACTTTATGGACAAAACTAGACAGTCCTCAAGTGCTTAAATCCTGTCTCCACCTGTCCTGTGACAATTATGACAGAAAGATGTAGGAAAGGGACAGAAGTACAGGGCTATGGATGAGGCACCATTTGTTTATACAGGAAGGCAACACCCTCAGAGAGAAGATTTGCCTTTATAGTTTTTTAGACCCTGGCTGAATATAAAAAGACATTCTGAACAAGGTGCTTTGCAGAGAAGAATTAGGGCAATGGATGGCTGAAGAGGGATTTTTTTGCTAAAATGTCATACAAAGGAAAAACACAGAGCATATCAGGGAGTGAGAAAGAGAGTAAAGAGAATGGTCAACGCTGGTGGGATGAGATGGAGGCAACAGGAACCAGCCAGACATTCTCTGCTCACTGCCATTGCTTTCACCTCCTCTCGGTCATTTGACTGGTGGCCAAGCCCATGGTTGTGTCCCTGTGTCTCCAGTGATAATGCAGAGACCAGAATCCACCTCCAAACCCTGCCCAGGGCATTTATAGAACTGGGGATCACTGAACTCACTTTCCACATTGATCTTGGCTTGGGTCTTGTCATCGGGGCTCTCGCAGCAGTAGAAGCCCCGGTCTGCGAAGGAGATGTCCTTGACCACCAAGGTGTGCTTTGTTCCCTCAGCTTTGATCTCTATTTTGTCACTGGGCTTCAGCACAATGCTGTTCCTCATCCACTTCACCTCTGCAGGCTTGGTCAGCTCTACCTCCAAGGTCACTGTCTCCCTCTCTTCAACTGTTTTGGGCTCCAGCTTCTTCTTGAATGAGATTGAGGCCTCTGCAAGAGAGGAAATGTTAGTAGGAACGTAGAGGATCCAGAAAATAGGCTTTGACAGAAAATTAAACCAGTGGCTCATGTATCTCCAAATCCAAAGCATTCTGGGCACCCATGTTTAATGATGCCAAAGCAGAATTTGCCTGCTGCTAAAATAATTAATTAGAGGGAAAGCCACATAAAACAACATCATAGAATGGTCTGCGTTGGAAAGGACCTTAAAGATCACCTAATCCCAACCCCCTGCCATGGGCAGGGCGCCAGTGCCAGCCTGTCAAAGGGGCACTGCCACCTCTTACCTCGGACTCTGAGGTTGGCTGTGCTTTCCACGCCCTCAGCATTGGCAGTGATTTCAGCTGCATCTTCCAGCGTCAGGTCAGTGATGGTGAGGCTGTGGTTGGTGTCCTTCTGAGAGATCACGTATTTCTTGCTGGCTTCAATCTTGGCACCATTCCTGAGCCAGGTGACCACGGCATCACTGGGGGAGACGGTGCACTTGAACACGGCCTCTTTTCCTTCCTCAGACACCACACTGTTGAGACTCGTGACGAATTTCACCACTCTGGGAGCTGATGGATAGGAGTAAAACATTCAGGAGCACATCTTTGAGACTTGGCATGAGCACCTTCAAACAGCCAAAATCTTCCATGATTTTATTGGAAGCATCAATTTGATTACTTGCAGTGATCACAATAGTGAGTCATCACATTTCCCATATCTGAGTAAATTTTGTGTACAAAGAGAGGCAAAAAAAGAGGGGGAAAAAACCCAACTTATATTTGGGAAAATGAATTCCAGCCTCAAATGCAATACAAAGGTCAATATTAAGAGACCTGGGCTCAACAGGTGTCACAATCATCATATTTTTCACAGAGTTTCCACTGACACTGAGAAGGGAGTTTTGTGTTTTGCTCTCAATAAAGGAGTGAGCCCAGACCCATGAACAAACTCAGCTTTGCAGGGTTGTAACAGCTGAGGACAAAACCCAGTTATCCCTCCACATTGTCACCACTGGAGACGTACGTTTGGGGACGATGGTGATGCTGCTCTTGTCATCTCTGGACACGCAGGAATATTCTCCCTCGTCCTCAGCCCGGATCCCCGTTATTGTCAGGGTTCTTTTGACCCCATCCTCACGGATCTGGAAACGCTTGCTGGGCTTGATCTCCACGCCATTCCTGCTCCAGGTCACCTTCCCTTTGGCGTGGCTCAGCTCACAGCTCAGGGACACACTGCCACCAATCTCGGCTTTCACGGCCTCCAGCTTTTTGGCAAACTTCACCGGGATTTCTGAGATGCAGGAGGAGGGAAAATTGTGAGGTAGGAAAAGAGAAGAAACCTTTTCTGAGAAACTGGTTCTGCCCAACTTTGGAAATAAATAAATAAATAAATAAATAAATAAATAAATAAATAAATAAATAAATAAATAAAATGGCCTCNTTGAATATTTGGGGCTGAGGGGAGACAAAATCTAACCGGGAATGTGGAAGCTGAGGCAGATTCCTTTGACATGGTATTTTCAGATCACTGTCATTTAATAGGGGGATACAGAAACAGGAGGGGAGCAAACACCAGAAGTACCCATCATAGGTAGTTCCTTATCTCCAAGTGGCCAGCAAAGGACAAAAACTGGAAATATGGAAGCTGGAGAACTTTGCTGGCCCATGGTGGGGCATGCAGAGAAGGTTCAACAAGCCTTGAGATTGGAACAGCTTTTGGAAAAGTTTGGACTCCACCTCCATCCCACCATGAGGGAAGTGCAGCTGTGGGGTTGGACCATGACCTGGGCACTGCTCACCTTTCACCTGGACTCTGAATTCCTGCTTGTCATCCTTTGTCTGGCAGGTGTAGAGGGCAGAGTCCGAGCTCTCGGCCGCGTTCACCGTCAGCGTCCTGGCCGCGCCCTCGCTCTTGATCACACATTTCTTGCTCGCCTTGATTTCTGTGCCATCCTTGAACCACCTCACTGCAGCGGTTTCAGGCGTGACTGAGGTTGTCAGTGTGATGCTTTCATGTTCTTGAATAAGGAGAGGCTCTTTCTGGACAACTTTCTTTTCGAATTTAGCCTCTGGTTCTAGGAAAAGACAATAAACCAGGAAAAGTAAGAATTTATGCTCAAATCCTTGTCACAGCAGTTTTATATTGCTCTCTCTTCAGGACCCACACCATCCATAACCTTCAATAATCTAGGGAATATGGCTGAATATTTGTGGCTGGTGTAATCTTTCCCTGAGTGGGAAGAAAGAAAATGATCTCTCGGACAACCCAGAGCTTCTGCTTAGAAGAGAAGCAGAGGAAAGGAAATGCAATATTTATATTTTATCTGCTGCCCATAAAAAGCTTATTTCTTAGAAGTAAAAACACCTATATAATTTTCTTCCCCCTTCCATTTTTAGGATTTTAGATAAAATTAAGAAGAAACATTAATAGGCTGAATTTATGGCCTGTTTTTTATTTGCTCCACTGGAAGGAGGGTTGGAACTCAATCTTCAAGGTTCCTTCCAATCCAAACCATCCTGTCATGCCAGTCCCTTCCTCTTCTTGGCCTCTCCTCCATCTTGCACAATGCTTTGTCACAAAACTGAGCATTTTTGGGGCACACACAAACAGCAAACCAGGTTTCCTGAGTCTCCTTTCTCCTTAGCTCCACTGCTGCTCTTCAGAACTTCCCATTTCTACTTTCATCTCCCCACCACTGAAAGAGGCTGGGTGATACAGTGTGTTAAGGAGATAAACAAAAAATTTTCTGTGGTGTTTCCAGAGCCAAAAAAAGTTCAGATTTCCCACCTCTACATTGCTACATTAAAAATTAATGTGTCACGTGGCTCTCTGGTGTTTCTCCAGGGGAGACAGTGGCCACACCAAGGCTGCTGTGTCGGGAATATCCAGTTTTCCTCTAAGCCACAGGGATTGGTTCTTCACACCACAAAATGAGCACTCACCAGTTGGTTCCACTTTGAATGTCAGCTTCTGGCCTGCAGCCTCACAGATGTATTCCCCAGCGTCCTTCTTCTCCAGCTGCTCTATCACCAGGCGCCGGGATTTGCCCACGGTCTCTATTTTGAATTTCCGAGAGGAAACGAGCAGCTTTCCATCCTTGTACCACTTCACTTCAGTTGCATCCTGTGCCACCTCACACACGAGGGTGGCACTTTCTGACAGGACAGCCTTCACCTCCTTCTGGACCTTTTCCTGGTTTATAAATGCAGGTTTGGGCTCTGAGCACAGGAAAAGAAGAGAGTAATTATTGAGGGGTTAAAATGAGATTAATCTTAAAGACTTCTGTAGACAAGTTAGGAAAATATTTAGGTTGTCACTTGCCAAAACCAATTGCCATCACTGAACAGTGTCTACCTTTCTGTGGGATGGAGCTGCCACTTGGAAAATTGAGAACTAAGAGCCTAGGAATAGAAAGGACCAAGAGGATCCTTGACATAAACCCTACAGTTGCAAGTCACCATGTAAAAATATATTTAATTCAAGCATTCCCAAAGAACATCTGTCCTGCATGTCATCAAAAGCTCCCAAATTCCTTTTACTTAAGATCTCAGACACAATAAAGCAATTTCTCGGAATATTTCACAGCAAAGGGGCATTTAGAACCTGGCAAAAGCAGCAAGACCTCTCAAAAGGGTGAGATCTCAATCACACAACAGCCCAAATTCAGAAAAGGTGCTGTTCACAACCCGTTTTGAGATGTGCTGCTGCTGATACTGCAAAAGAAAAAACATATTCCAGCTGCTAAGTCTTCCACAATGGGACTGGAATTCTAACAAGGAAAGGATTCTTTAATGGGTATTTCCTTTCAAGAGGCTCAATGCACAAGAATCACCCTTTAGGATCCCAGGAATGGGAGGGATCAGAATAATATGTGGGTAATTATTTCTATTATATTTATAACTGCAACTATTTGACCTGCTAAGAATGACACAGAACTTGTGCTGTGCTAAAGTCAAATTTTCCTATTTCTACAAATCCAGGCAACAAAGTACAGAAAATCAGGTGAAGCCTGCGGGCTGCAACAAAACACAGACCACTGCAACTGAGTCATGGTGGAATAAATATTCCAGTTATTGCTTTATTGTCCTTTACTGAATTCTGACAAAGAATCTTCTCCTACCTGTGACATCAATCTTGAAGGTGAGTTTTTGGCCAGCAGCCTCACAGGTGTACTCCCCTGCATCTTTCTTCTCCACCTGACCCACCACCAGACGACGAGATTTGCCCTCTGACTCCACCTTGAACTTCTTGCTGGAGGTGATGAGTTTCCCATCCTTGTACCACTTCACCTCCGTCTTCTCCTGGGCCACCTCGCAGCTCAGCGTGGCATTTTCTGATAGTGCAGCCTTCACCTCTTTCTTCACCTTCTCCTTGTTTGTAAACACAACTTCTGGCTCTGGAAAGAGAGAGAAATCCAGAGTTTCTCCAAAATACAATGTTCTAAACTAGCAATGACATGTCCGGGACCATGTTATTTGTTCTCAGTGCAACCTTGGGAAAAACTTGGCTCATCTCACATCCAAATGGTGAAATCCCCTTGTTCTCCAGAGGACACATCAGTCACTCTACTTGTAAGTGGACTGAGAAGTTGTAAGGGAGCTGGGAAGCTGAACCCATTCTACCTCTCTATGGCCCCAGTAGGGAAATAAATCTGGAATTATTCTCCATGACACTTTTTCTCTACTTGCCATTTACACCTTGAAGACCTTAATACATGTCAAGCCCTACACCCATATCCTCCCTTCAGGCCGAAATGAACACTAACAAGGGAAGGAAAAGGAGTATGGACATTGGGCAGGCTCTCCACCATGACCCTGCACTGAGAAGGAGGTGTGGTGCAGATTTGTTGCACCAAGATGGGAGGAAGGAGATGCACAATCAATACCTTCTTTTTTACAGCCCTTTCCCTCCAGTGATGCGCAGCTTCCAAGATTTTCCAGGGATTCAGCTCCCTGTGCTAAAGATTTTAAATGTTTTACAAAGAATATATGAAGAAAACTGCTCTTGTATTTGTACCCATCCTAGGCCGTGCCAATGATGTCCTCCAAAAATTTGAAGCGTAACATGAAAAAGTCTTACAAAATAACGTTAATTTTTCTAAAGATTCTAAAAATAAGAATGATGGGCCAAAGAATCTTCGCCTACCTGGGACATCAATCTTGAAGGTGAGTTTTTGGCCAGCAGCCTCACAGGTGTACTCCCCTGCATCTTTCTTCTCCACCTGACCCACCACCAGACGACGCGATTTGCCCTCCGACTCCACCTTGAACTTCTTGCTGGAGGTGATGAGTTTCCCATCCTTGTACCACTTCACCTCCGTCTTCTCCTGGGCCACCTCGCAGCTCAGCGTGGCATTTTCTGATAGTGCAGCCTTCACCTCTTTCTGCACCTTCTCCTTGTTTGTAAACACAACTTCTGGCTCTGGAAAAAAAGGGAAATTCAGAGTATTGGTAGCACTATTCACACTGATTTTTGGTGAGTTTTTATCTGTTTTATTTTGGTGAGTGAAGACTTTAGGCAGATTTGCTATAGTTTTTCATCATGACTTTGAAATTTGGCTTTTCACCCTACTTTGAAATTCACTAAAAATCAGCTGCATTGCAGAGTTGTTTTGATTTCATCACCACGTGGGGACGGAGAGGTGCAATCAATACTTTCCTTCTCATGGCCCTGTTCCTACACAGATGGGTAGCTTCTAAAGGTTTTCAAAGATTGAGTTCCATGTCTTAACGATTCTAATGTTTTACGTAGAATATATAGAATAATACTAATCTTTCTAAATCTTTTAGGAATAGGAAAGCTGGGCTAAACAATTTTCTCTCACCTGTGACATCAATCTTGAAGGTGAGTTTTTGGCCAGCAGCCTCACAGGTGTACTCCCCTGCATCTTTCTTCTCCACCTGACCCACCACCAGACGACGCGATTTGCCCTCTGACTCCACCTTGAACTTCTTGCTGGAGGTGATGAGTTTCCCATCCTTGTACCACTTCACCTCCGTCTTCTCCTGGGCCACCTCGCAGCTCAGCGTGGCATTTTCTGATAGTGCAGCCTTCACCTCTTTCTGCACCTTCTCCTTTTTGATGAAAGCATCTTCCGCCTCTGCAATTGAGGGTGCAAGGGCAGGTATTGAAAATTCACAGATGTCTTCCCAAATGCACACATCCAACTTCGGATTGTCATGCTAAAATTAATTTCCTATTCACATTCTCTGCCACCAGCACCTACTGAATTTTTAACATTTGAATTACATCAAGTGCCAGTGAAGGAGTCATTCTCTGGTAGTCCAAGACACAGCCCCTAAGCTGCTTTCATTTCCACCCCTACCTTTCTTCAAATCTGCAGAAAATAACATATCCCAAAATCCAGCAGCACTAAGGTGGATGAAGTCTCTCAGAATTAGGTTTGCTGTAAGAGGACAAGCATTAAATTGCTCAACCAACCCAAGAGTTGCAGTTTATTTTGACAACAAAAGCAAAGATAACGTTGGGAAACAAACCTTGTGAGCCTATTCTGTGTCAGTAACTTTATTTCCCAACTGTTCTCAAGATGAGTCATCCCAGGATTATTTTTTTCTAATGAATGAAAATTAGCCAGCACCCATGGTAGTTGCACCTTGCCACAATCAAAAATAAATCTAATGCATGAACTCTTCAATTTGCTTTAAATTCATTGAGATCCAACTGAAGAATGTCAAAATTAAATCTGTCTTTGATAATATTGTGGTGAAAAGATCTGGTTTCCTCATCTCCTGCTTCTGAGAACAGTTCTAGCATTTCCATCCAGTTGACAGAGGCCATAATAAAAAGGTTTCCTCTTTAATAAACTACATTTCAGAAAGGAGCTTTCACAAGAGAATGCCTGTGCTCAGATTTGCTGTGCCCTTTTAATTTCACCTGCAATTACTGAATTCTCAGTTTGCTATCAATGCATGTTCCCAAGATTCCCAGGGAAATTCCCCAGTGGTCTTCAGACTGACCTGAGTTTGGGCTACAGAAATCCACTGCATGTTTAATTTCCAAAAAACAAAGACAGCTCTAACAACATCAACACAATTTCATGAGTAAACCAACACCACTGAAGTCCTGGCTCAGTCACTGCCTGTGGAGATGGAGTTCGACAATCCACATAACTTTTCCTCTCCTTCAGTTTTTCAGGATGTAAAACAGGGATGCAGCACATTCACTCACCTGTGACGACGATCTTGAAGGTGAGTTTTTGGCCAGCAGCCTCACAGGTGTACTCCCCTGCATCTTTCTTCTCCACCTGACCCACCACCAGACGACGCGATTTGCCCTCTGACTCCACCTTGAACTTCTTGCTGGAGGTGATGAGTTTCCCATCCTTGTACCACTTCACCTCCGTCTTCTCCTGGGCCACCTCGCAGCTCAGCGTGGCATTTTCTGATAGTGCAGCCTTCACCTCTTTCTGCACCTTCTCCTTGTGGATAAAGGCATCTTCTGCCTCTGAAATACAGAAACATAATGGGGGAAATATAAATATCTTGTGTCAAGAAGTTCTTGTTTGTATGGAGTGTAGGTGCTCTGCAGGATCTTGGACTTGGCAGTGCTGGTTTCACCACTGGACATGATGATCTTAAAAGTCTTTACCAACATAAAAAAATTCTACAATAAACTCTTGTAAGTAACGTAGCTTTGCAGTTCTATTTATCACATAACTAAAGCAATGTACCCTCAAAATATACTCCATGTAGTTATCATCCCTCTCTGACTTGTCTTCATGAATGGCTCAGCCACCTCATTTGCAAATTTCTTATAATAAAGGCAAAGATAAAATTCTCTCTTGTGTCTTTATGATATTTCTACTCTCCACATTTGGAATGAGCCAAATATAGCACAATTATGAGTTGTCACCTCCACTATGACATTATTTAGAGGATTTTACCAGGTGTTTTAGATTAAAACTGGGTGTTGCTCAGAAAATATCTTGTAACCCAATCCCAAAGAGAGGACAAAGACAATTCTCAATATGGAAAAGTACTTGACGAACATTATAGATAAAACTAGCATATAAAGTTTGAAATGTATTTTTATCTCCTAAAAAAACTGTGATTTTTCAGCAAACTGGCCTCCTGACAGGGAGGTGGAGCCAAGTGGGGGTTCTGCTCCCAGGGAACAGGGACAGGAGGAGAGGGAACAGCGTAAAGTTGCGCCAGGGGAGGGTGAGGTTGGACATCAGGAGGAATTTCCCTGCTGAAGGGGTTGTTAAACATTGGAAGGGGCTGCCCAGGGAGGTTTGGAGTCTCCATCCCTGGAGGTGTCCAAGGAACAACTGGACATGGCACTCAGGGCTCTGGGCTGGTAACAAGGCGGGGATTGGGCACAGCTTGGACTCAGTGGTCTGGGAGGGTTTTCCCAACCTCAGTGATTCTGTGACCTTGGAAGGTCTTGGTTCTCCCTGGCTGTGCTACTGAGCCCCTTCCATCCCCTGTGCTACTGCCTTCCTCTCCCCAGTCACTCCCTGCAGCCTCCTGGGGCCATCCTTGACTCCTCCTGGATGACTTTCTCCTGTCTCCATCACGTCTGTGCTCTGAGTGGCAGCAGCTGCAGGGGAGGGGGAGGAGAAGGGGTAAGCCCAGGTCGAGTTCCTCCACTGCTGAGAGTGGTCCTGGGCCACATCACAGCCTTGCTATGAATATTGCACAGTCCATGGAAAGAGAGATGTCCTGCAGGGAGCAACACGGAGCAGGAATCCAGATTAGGGGCTCTGAATTTGAGCTCCTCTGTTTATATTGGCTGTAGAAGGGGTGTGAGGAGGTGTCATTGTCATTTAAAAGGCACATGGTCTGTGCTGGGTGATGTAAAGCTCCTCAAAGGGACATGTCAGGAGCATTTTGACATCTGAAAAGCTCAAGCACACACCAAGCTTTGCATTCAAAACTGACTGCAAAAATATAAATATTTAAACTCTCATCTACAACTCAGAGTATGAATATGCAGAGTGTATTCAACGGGTCATAAAACAAGTCTGTGTCAATGAGGGCTGTATTTAAAATGTCACATTAGCAGACCAGGAATATTCCAGACTCATCTCACTTGTCCTTTCCATTCCTGACCTTTCGTATTAACCATTTTTATAGTGATAGGAAATGTGACTAAAACTTTTAATCAGCTTCCAAAGTGATTTAGACCAGTTGATAATTTCTCTTAGAAACTTGTTTTAAATTTAAACAAGTATTCGGTGCAGATGACATTTCCAACCTCAAACGAAGCTGGTTAGTGAAGTTTCAGTGGAGGTGAAGAAAAATATTTTCAGGACATGAAACTTCCACTGATTTAAAATATGGATTTCACTGCATACCATGGATCCTGAAAATATGGATTTCACTGCATTTCATGGATCCTGAAACACAGAGATTTCAGGATCAGCTCTTTTTCTATGCGTCCAACACAGTCCCAAGATGTGCAGCAGCTGATTCATTTTATATTAAGCCAAAAACTACAGTTTCATCCCAAAACCCAACACTGATCATCTACCCTTCAACCTGTCCTTAAATAGGGAAGGCTTTATGCTACCAGTGGAGCCCTGAAGTAGAGGAACCCTGAAAAGCTTTCCAAGTGCAATGGCAACAGGATAAATTAAGACCCAGAAACCCGCTGCACTTTGGGATCATCTAGTAAGAGAAGGATTTCTGCCGCAGAAGAGCCGACCACTCCGAGTACTCATAATCCCTCCTGACTTTCACACTGGATCGTTTTCCAGCCAGGGCTGGACTTGCACGCCGTGTTACAGTTGTTCCCATGAGAAATACAGCAACGGTAGCTAAGGCAGGCTGACGGCACAGGGCAAGGGGTCACATTACCCTGTGCTCACCCGGCTGGAAAGAGAGCTGGAAGCCTTCGCTTTCTGAGGCAGACAGCTCCCTCAGAGAGAGAAATTCACGTGTAAACCACTAAATTTCTGTGTTTTCTGACTACACCTCTGCAGTAATGGATGAACCAGTGTCAGCAGCGAACAACGGATTTGGTTTATAACAATTTTGCCCAAAGAAGCTGTGGCTGCCCCATCCCTGGATGTGTTCCAGGACAGGTTGGACAGGGCTTGGAGCAAGCTGGGATAGTGGGAGGTGTCCCTGCCCATGGCAGGGGGTAGGAATGAAGTGATCTTTAAGGTCCCTTCCAACAAAAACTGTTCTGCATTTTTATGGATGTCCATACTGAATTTTCTCTGGGAGACACCTCTCAAATCCATCCTTACTTATCCTCCCTTCCTTATGCATCCTCCACTGAAACTGGCAGCTCCCTCAGCCAAAGAATGAGCCACACAATGAATGAAAAAGAGCCAAAATTCCCCAGCTCCCAGCCTGGGTACCCCACATAGAGTGGAGTCAATAGATTCCCAACACCGCTGTTCACCTACACAGCTGATAAAACACAAAATCTCTGCCAGCACTATGCTCCCAACGTGTTTGGTGCTGTAACAAAGCAGAAGAGAAAATTGCTTCCCTGTTCTGATCACCTCTGCACATGAGACAAGAATTTTAATATTAAAAAAGAAGGATTTGGCTGTAAAGACAGTGGAGTGTTAAGAATATTAATTAAAAACAAACAAGCAAACAAACCCTTTCTTAACATCCAATTCAGAAATGATCACTCAGAATGTAGCTGATGTCCATGGCTGCCTGGAGCCTGAGATAAAATTCGCTAGATCTCTTGCAAAACATACTCAGATCAAAGAAATCACAGAATCATTTAGGCTGGAAAAGACTTGGAAGATCACTGAGTCCAACTGTTTCCTGAGGACTGCCAGGTCCATTACTGACCATGTCCCCGAGTGCCACATGCACACGGCTTTTAAAATCCTTCCAGGGATGGGGACTCCACCACTTCCCTGGGCAGCCTGTTCCAATACCTGCCAACCTTTTGGATTAAGAATTTTTTTCTAACATCCAGCCTAAACCTCTGGTGGAACTTGAGATCATTCACTCTCGTCCTATCACTTGCAAAAAAAGAGGAAGGAAAACAGTGATTTTCATGGAAGAAAACCTGCAACAGGAGGAGGAATACCAGTACTGGTGATCAAACTGGAAGAGATTTTTTAACACAGTGCCTGCTATTGAGAAGTCTTGTTCACTATCTCAGCTGAAGGAGACATACAGGGAGGTGAGGAGCTGATAACAGGATATCAACAGGTCAACTCCAGATATGCCCAGGCCTACACAATCTCACCAAAATGGCAGCTTAGACCAGCATCAGAAAGTACTTTAACAAAATTTATAATATTGTGTCAGAGAAAATGGGGGAAAACACCTAGATACAAAGAAAAGCCAATGAAATTCTACCCAAAATCTGTCTCCCACCTGTGACATTGATCTTGAAGGTGAGTTTTTGGCCAGCAGCCTCACAGGTGTACTCCCCTGCATCTTTCTTCTCCACCTGACCCACCACCAGACGACGCGATTTGCCCTCCGACTCCACCTTGAACTTCTTGCTGGAGGTGATGAGTTTCCCATCCTTGTACCACTTCACCTCCGTCTTCTCCTGGGCCACCTCGCAGCTCAGCGTGGCATTTTCTGATAGTGCAGCCTTCACCTCTTTCTTCACTTTGTCCTTGTTGATAAATGCATCCTCTGCTTCTGTGGGGTGGGAGAAGTAATTTTAAAATCCCACACAATTTGATGCTGTTCAAAGTGATCAAACCCAAATTAAAAACATGACAACTGCCACGTCTCTGGTAATTTTTAATGCTCAGACAGGATGTGGACCTTTGTCTGAGGACAACACATCATCCATTTCTGAGAAAAATGATCCAGTGCCTCAGGATTTCAGCTTCTTCCCATCTCCACAAGAAATCCATTGCTTTGTTCAATAACGTAATGGACAAATAAATATCAAATCTCATTTACCACTGGGACCCATTTGGAAGCCTTGCTCATTCTAAGAGACCTGTTTTCCTACTTCTTCCAGACTTATTTGCCTACATATCTGGGAGATGACCCAACCTTTATCCCTACAAATGAAAATAGAATAGAAACTTGTCTATCTTTTCATTACTGGGAAATCAGAAAACACCAAGGAGCACTGAGTGGGATTCATCCCATGGATGAAGATGTCCAGCTGTCGGCACAAATCTGACAGTGGTTGGGTGGTTGGTCTCCATCATCACTCAATGAAGGTTTAGGTAGCACAGACCCTGGAGCCCAGAGTGTGGTACATTTTTCCCTGTAGTAAGGGGCGTTTATGTGATGAGAATGAACAATCTCCCACCTGTAACAACGATCTTGAAGGTGAGTTTTTGGCCAGCAGCCTCACAGGTGTACTCCCCTGCATCTTTCTTCTCCACCTGACCCACCACCAGACGACGCGATTTGCCCTCCGACTCCACCTTGAACTTCTTGCTGGAGGTGATGAGTTTCCCATCCTTGTACCACTTCACCTCCGTCTTCTCCTGGGCCACCTCGCAGCTCAGCGTGGCATTTTCTGATAGTGCAGCCTTCACCTCCTTCTGCACCTTCTCCTTGTTTGTAAACACAACTTCTGGCTCTGTAAGGAAACCCCAACAGTCACAAACAGCTTTTTTGCAGTCGTTTTCTCTGGTGTTTAATCAAGTTCCTCCTATTACCCTGACAGGTAATATCATGATGGGCCATTAGTGCAAGAAAGCACCTTCATCTCTATCTTGCTAAGAGGTGAGTAGGAATGGGAATTTCATGGGAATTCTGGGGTAATGTTAAAACCTCAAAGTTTTAGCACAGATTTGAATGCAGGACTTAGAGCACCAACACGCATTGCCTGAACCCTCCTCCCTCTTCTCTTTCTCTCCCTATGTCTCTCCAAGCTTCCAGTGAATCAGAAGGGAACAACCCTCACATCCTCGTGTCCAGGAACCTTCGCTCTTTTTCTGCCCATTTGGGACAATTCCATCATTCTCCATCTTATCATGGAATCATGGAATGGTTTGGGTTGGAAGGGACCATAAAGATCATCAAACTTACAACCCCCTGCCATGGACACATGGACACTTTCCACAAGACCAGATTGCTCCAAGCCTCATCCAACCTGCCCTTGAACACTTCCAGGGTCGGGATCTAATCAGAGCTCTTCAAACACCTCCCCCTTCCCCTTTATCCATCCCTCTGCTATGGCCTCAACACTATGTTCCTGTGGGAGTTTCTCTGCAGACAAACCAGCTCATTGTGAGAGAAGAAGGAATTTCCATCCTTTCCTATCTTTTTTTTTTTTTTGTGGCCACAACCAGTCATGGATGCATAGCTAAGTGTATAAAATATTGTAATGAAAGCTGCCCAAAAAATCAAATACTGACTGAGATCTTTCCCTCCAGGGAGATTGTGAGATGATCCTCTGGATGCAAGACACCACTCGAAACGGAATTCTCCTTTATCTTTGGAATTCCTGGCATTTTCTCACCTCTGACTTTGACTTGGAATGTTGCTTTGTCGTCCTTCGTTTCACAGGTGTAGCTGCCTTGGTCTTGCTGTGTCACCTTCTTGATGATGAGCTTGCGTTGTGTCCCCTGGGAGACGATTGTTGTCCTCTGGTCCTGCTTCACCTCAGTCTGATCCTTCCTCCACACCACGGCCCCGCCCGCGGCTGACACCTCGCACACCAGCTCCAGGCTTTCAGAAGGACTGACTGATACTTCTGGAGTCGTTTTGGGCTTGTTGACAAAAGTAACGGCTTCATCTGGAGTGGAAAAGAGAGAAGTTTGTGCCTTGGCGCAGGTTTATCAGCTCAAAGTTAGGATACAGTAATTATTGATCATTATTTCATTATCACACACAGTTGATGCCTCTCTGACAGATGGTGCAAACCCCTCTGATCTTCAGATAATTGTTCTCAATTACAGTGAAATCCCCTTCATCTGCCCTACATCCTCCTGGATCTTTTAAATCAAGTGGAGATGCCCTCAAGTTGTTCACACCTCATTTACCACTCCTTGATTTCTGATGTCAAGCAAGCTCTGGCGGATATGTATTGATGTCTGAGGACACAAACAGCTTTGAAAAGACCTGGGAAGTCTCAGAAAATCTAGTTAGAAGTGATGAGGAGCCTTTTTAAAATGTTTCTGAGCCCATTCCTGCAGCTCCTTGTTCATAGTGTCAGTCCTATTGGACTAATTATTCTCCAGGCCAGGGCACATATGGGATAATCTCATTAACAAAATATTCTCCAACTTCATGTTAGGAAAAAGCTCTGAGCAACCTGGTCTGGTGGAAGGCATCCCTGCCCATGGCAGGGGGTTGGAAGGAGATGGTTTTTAAGGCCTTTTCCAACCCAAACCATTCCATGTTTCTATGAATATAAGAGTCAATAATCTCATATCTTGGCTGAAACTGATCTTCCCAGTAGAGAGCTCAGAACTGCTCACAGAGCTCAGTTGAGGTTCCTGCATGGATAGCTCAGCTCAAACCCTGCTGACAGCACAGGCATGGGCTGTGCAAACAGCCACACAGAGTATTTGTCATGTAGGCAGCAACAACACAGCATTTTTATCAATTAAGGCTCTTTGCAAGTCTGATTGCAAAGGTAAAAGTGAAGGCAGTGAAGTGAAGACAGGGATCTTGGTGTAAAATGTGAGCAAACCTACTCAACACACCCTGTCCCTAAGCTAAGGAGCAATATTTGATGGGCACATCAGGTATTTCAGAGCCTTCATTCCATCAGGGCAGCCCTGGCCTGAAGAGCAGGCTGAGGGCTGTCATTTAGAGCCAACCTCAGCTCAGCATTGCATTTCTTTCAGCAGCAACTGTTGCTTTCAGTCACTGAGAATCCCAAGGACAATTGCCATGCCATGAAAGTATTTAATTAAAATCTGCATTCATTAGGACTGACCTGTTCTTCAACAATTAGCTGACCAAAGGAGGATGGTCCCTCCAGAATCCCGCTGTTCAGGGTTGTTTGGGTATCTAATTACCCTCAAGGCAGATTGATTCCCTGCCCTGAGACCACCCCCTGAGTGTGCAGTGCTGCTTCTCAGCACCCTGGAAAATTTTTATGGTGACACACGAAACAAGGAGGAAGCTGCCCTGGCCAAGGTGGTGTTAACAGGTTGTGACTCAGTCCTTGCTCGCCAAAAAGTTTGTGGGGATGGGACAAGGGATGATGGCTTCAAACTGACAGAGGGCAGGTAAAATGGGACATTGGGAATAAATTCTTCCCTGTGAGGGTGGGGAGGCCCTGGC
Organism: Aleadryas rufinucha; assembly: GCA_013397815.1. Taxonomy (NCBI): domain Eukaryota; kingdom Metazoa; phylum Chordata; class Aves; order Passeriformes; genus Aleadryas; species Aleadryas rufinucha. The sequence goes on from VZTH01013882.1 coordinate 62,188, forward strand.
ACAGGCTGCCCAGAGAAGCTGTGGCTGCCCCTGGATCCCTGGAAGTGTCCAAGGCCAGGCTGGACAGGGCTTGGAGCAGCCTGGGATAGTGGGAGGTGTCCCTGCCCATGGCAGGGGGTGGGACTGGATGATCTTTAAGGTCCCTTCCAACCCAAATCTCTCTGGGATTCTCTGATTTAACAAATACCAGTTTCCTTTGCCTGAGCCACGTGGTGTTTTGTCACCAGGAGTTACAGGTGAGATTCACCTAACCTGCCCATGGCCAGCAAAAAGTTAATACCCAGCTCAGGCCATCCTGCAGGCTTCCTCTGCACCTGATGCTCAGAAAAAGGCACAACCAGAACACTTTTTAAATCCATCTTAGACAGCTCTAATCAGACAGTATAAATCAGATTGCACAAAGTGCCTTTTGAGGGATCAATTTGGGCAGATCCTGGTTGGTTCTTTCAGACCAGTTTTTCAATGGGTAAAGTCAGGGACTGGGAATTGCACTCCAAGAGAAATTGCTTTATGTTGGATTCTCAGGAGAAGAGAACTGGAGGTGAGATGCAGAGTGAATACCTGAGCAAACACCAGCTGGAAGCCATCCCTCCAGCTCAGTAAATCCTGCAGCAATCCCTCAAGACAAGTGCTGTCCTAAATTAATCAGCTTTGATGAGTCTTTCGTTAGCTCACGGACAGCATCACAGTAACCTGGGTATTCTGTTACAGGTCACAAGCACTCAGCTGTGGCTTCTCTTGAATTGCATTGTACTGCAGACGTGCCAGAAGAAGCTTTCAGGGGAGTTTCAATCTTAAATTTAGGACCAGGTTAAAAATCAGGCTTCAAGCACAAGCCCAGAACACCACTTTTAGAAGAAAAGTTCCCACAAACACACAACTCAAATCAGCTGAATTTCACAGATATTGAATTTCACAGATGAATTCTTGTGTCATTTTATACCCTGGCTCCATCCTGGGCTGGAATGCAGTGGTGACAAGCATTTCTCTTCTGGGCTTGACCTGACAACCACGTGCTTTGCGTGATGGGCACGTGACACAGACTAATAGAGTCATTTACAGTGCCACAGGGAGTGATCTCTGAGATCACAGTGTCCTTTGGGAATAGCAGGAGATGTTTAACTCTCAAAATCAGGACTTAAACTCGTCAAAGGAGTGCACACGGCTTTCACAGCAGCACTTTGAACCCCGGATGGAGGTGGTCCTAAGATAAGGCACAGCTGAGCTAAAAGAATAAAGGCCAGATGCGGCTGCCAGCTGTTCAGGCAGCATCATGGTTGGGTTGTGCTCCAGCCCTAGAAAAAGCTTGAGGTGGCTCAAATAAACCACAGCATCATTGTATTATTTGCCCATACTCTGGGTTTGCATCAGGATCACAACAAGGGTCAGAGTCTCAGAGCAAGGGTCAGAATCTCTGAAGGAGCTGTGCAACCTTGGCCCAAAAATCTGTCAATTTATAAGGTAGGACAAGTTTAAAGAACAAAATCCTGTGTTTCTCACACAGACTCTGATCCCACACTTGCAGCACAAACTTACCTGAGACTTTTAAATCAAAAGTAAGAGTGTCATCCCCGATTTTGCAGGTGTAAGTTCCTTCATCTTCTTTCGTCACAGCCAAAGCCACGAGCTTGTGCAGTTTTCCTTTGTCTTCCATGGTGAATTTCCTGCTGGCTGAGATTTCCTTCCCATCCTTGTACCACTTGACCATGATGTTGGCCTCGGAGGTCTCAGACACAAACTCAGCCTGTTTCCCAGCGATGGCCTTGATAACTCCTCCAGTTTTCTCTTTATTTATGAAGTTTGCAAGTGCTGAAACAAAACAGACACAGCTCTGGTAAAGAACTCTGTGCACAGCAATAAAAATGTACATTTACATCGACATTAGGTATTCATTTATCATAACACCAAATCTATTTATTTAATTGTGGGTCTAATTACTAGATTCCAAAGCAGAAGCAGACAAATTTCCAGCCATATTCCTGATTATCCTATGTCCAAAAAGCAGAACACATAGACAGCACAAGAGGCTGAGTCAAGGAGAGGAAGCCCCAGGAAACAGAGCTTTAAAATAATATTTTAAAGGGAGGTGAGGAAAGAAGTAATCTAGAGGGAAATCCATGAAGGTTATTCAATCATTGTGTTGTAACCATCTGGCAAATAAATCGACTCTAGAAGAGGTTAAAATGTAATCTAGATAAATTATATAAATTTAAAAATCTATATGGATATCTCATAGGACTGAAACTGAAAGAAATTTATTCCTGGAAACTAACTGGAGCATAGAAAATAAACAATAAATCTGGCATCATATTAATATGGAGTGAAATAATTGAGTCACCAATTGCCTCAAAGCAAATAATTCAAACCCCCACCAATATCCAAGCTAAAATTGTGACCCTGAAACCACAGTTCCATCGGATTTTGGATAATGGAATTAAATTTTAAACATCTTTTTAACATATGGTTTTAAAACAATGGGGGAAGGGNAGCCCTCCAGGTTGAAAGCTTTGGGAGGAAGAAGAGGGAGATGAGTTCATTCATTCACCTTTCCCTTCCCTCAGAAAACCAGAGAGGAAAACACAACCAGAGCAGCCCGAAGGAGACGTCTCAGATGTCCCTTGTCACCACAGGAGGTCATGTGTCAGAGGGGGCCTGGCACATGGGGCTCAGGGCAGTGCAGGGACTGCAGTGACAAATGGAAGGGCATTTCTGGCTGTTGTGGGCAGGAGGCCCAGGCAGTGACACTTGGTGGCCGTGGCTCGACACAGTGGCCCCTCGGCAGCCACGTGATGCCCGCGCGCCATTTACAGCTGACCTGCCCCTCAAAAGATTCCCCAGCTCCCTGTGGCTGATCAAAGGTGTTGATGAGGGAAGGTAAAATGTTGATACAGCATTTTTGAGGCTCATCCCACAAGGATGGGAGGAACTGAAGGTGGTTCTCCGGGAATCAAGCTGTAAGCAGCAGACTCTAAATCACAGCTTGTCAATGCAGGTTTTAAAATAATAACATTGATTACTCATTTGATAGTCACACTACAGTGAAAAACACATGGGAACATCCATCAACTAATTCAATTAAACATGTGGGTAGAACTGTCAGCATGAAAAACGATGCTAAAGAGGCAGGGCAAGGGAGAAAAAAATCAAAATTAAGAGCAGGTGCCAACTGTAGACAGGAATTCCTCTCTATATAGATTTAGTCACATTTTTAAATTTATTTTTCAGGTCTCTCAAGTTTACTCCTTGAAACAACCAAACAAGCTGTCAAATGTGAAAAACCCCTCTATATTTTCAGGCTCTGTTGTTTCTACAGAGACCAAAGAGGGTGAGATGCCAGCAGAACATGATGATGAAGCACCTCAGACTTACTCCATGTAGAAACAGTGTGATCGTGGCTCAGAAGAAGGTGAGGGTGAGCTGTGGGACAGAACATAGAAATCAAATGGCTTTACAGAGTGAACTTGCCAGCTCAAAGAAAAATAGCTGCTGAAATCATCCCAAACTTGTTGGAAACAATACAGAGTTTAAAGTTTTTATATAACTTTAGTGAGGGGTTTTGTTTGCCTTTGCCCAGGGGAAGGGAATTGAAGTTCCTTTTCAAAGGACTGTTTCACCACTCAAAGCCTGATGAGCTGAACATCTCAGAAGACTGGGGGTAGCACAGAAAATACACAAAAGATAGCAGCCATTAATGAACATCAACTCCAGACATCACCCCTGGCGTGGTCGGAGACACCTGGTCTGGGAAACGATCCATAAGAGAACAAAGAATGAGAACCTAATTAACATTGAAGGTGAAGGGATCAATAACCAGTGGGAAATCCAGTACTAAGAACTGCACAACTTGGGACCAATGAACATTGAACCAACGAATTTCTCCGGGTTTTGACTGTATAAGTATGTGGAAATTCTAGTAAAGATCATGTGTGATGGAATGATTTTCTCTGCACGACCCGGGCAACGTGTGGATTAAATGATTTCTGTTGCACATCCTGGCCAGAATAAAGTAATGCTTTGATTCTCTAACACTAAAAAGTGTTGTTGGAGAGTTTTTGGTTTTGCCAGAGTTTCGGTGACAGTCTGACAACAGGCTGGGCTGTGTACTCTGAACCTCGACAGACATCTGATAATCCATGTGAGGAACAGACTGGGGACACACTGGGGGTTTTAGGCAAAACCTGGTGCCTTTCAAGGCAGAGACAACCTCACTCTAATTCATCAAATCTTGCACAGATGGGAAGGTTTGCAAGAAGAAGGCTTAATGCTGTTGGTTTCAGGGTAAAGGTAGAGACTGCCATGAAAGGAAGAACAGCCCAAAAAATAGGGCAGCTGTAAAACAGTGCTGGCTCAAGAAATATCAAAATAAAGCCCCATTTTGCTGTTTTTTCTACGCATCTGAACACCTTGCAAACAGGAAGGGGTTAAGCCATGCAGTGTGCCCTGCAAAGGTCTGTTCTTGTCCACCACAGTATTGACAGAAAAGAACAAAAAAACCCTTAAATCAATTTAAAAACAACAACAACAACAACAACAACAACAACCAACAAAACCCAAAACCAGAACCCACAATGCCAAGATGATCTTTTACCATCAGAACCTTAATCAGAGCTGAACTCTCTGTTCAGGGACTCGTCTGATGTCACAGAGCAAGTGTGGGGTAGACATGGCATCCTGTGTCATGCCCTGTCCATGGTGCTGGATTTCTTTATCTCAAGAGCATTTTTCCCTATCACCACTCGACCTCACAAAATTATACCAAATTCCCTGGAATATCAAGATGCCAATTGGAGTGGAAGCACAGCTCTTACCACCGTGCCAGCTCCTGTGTTTGCTCCCCAGTTCTGCTGTGGGACCACATTATCAAGGCTGGATGTCGATGGACAATTTCCAGACTCCCTCTGGAGCACTCCCCTCGTGTGCCTTGATGGCTCCATGAGTTCAGGGCAGGAGCACCATCAGAGCAGAGCACCCCAGGTAGCCACGTACCTTTCACTGAGAGCTGGTAGAGCATTTTATCCCCTTCACAGACACACTCATAAACTCCAGCGTCCTCCTCGGCAGTGCTGCGGATTTTCAGGACGTGCCTCTTCCCCACAGTTTGGAGCTCGTATTTTTCACTGGCCTTGAGCTCCTTCCCGTCTTTCATCCACTTCACAGTGGCCTCTGTGTCTGAAAGCTCAGCCTGGAGTTTGGCTTCCTCCCGCAGCCGAGCAGAGACTTTTTCTACGTCTTTGCTCTTGTTGGTGAATCTCACTGCAGCTCCTGCCAGGACAAGAGGCTTTGTTATTTTGAGTTATATCGAGATAACTCATCCCTGATACAGGTCTGCTGTAGACTGTGAGATCTCTGAAGGCATTTCATCCTGTTCCTGTCAATACTGGGTTTTTCCAGTTCAGAAAACTTGATCTGTTTTTATTGCCAGAGTCACTAAGAAAAAAAACCAACACTCTTTTTTTCTACTGATAAATAATAGTCCAAACATGCTTCTGCAGAGATCTTCTCCCAAAGCCAAACACATCCTTCCAGAAGAAAGGATTCCTTACGAATTCATTATGTTTTGCCTTGCAATGTGGTAGGTACAGATTTTACTGACATTTCATAGAGGAAAACTTGATCATAAATCAAGTTCCAGGATACTAACTTGAATATCCCACACACGGTGGACTAAAAAAATCTACAAGAAAAGCTTTGTTAGTAATTAATGCTCCTTTACTTTTGAAAAATTATTACAGTCAAAGAGACTCGTCAAACCTGGAGTTGAAATGACCACTTTAAGGTGAATTAGTGGCAGATTTGGTGACAGAATCCACTGACAGATGGTTGTGAATTTGACAGAAGTTTGTGAGCTGATGTGAAGCAATCTAGTTCAGATACCACCAGCTGGCCAGATCAGCTCACTCTGACCTACCATGTGAGGTCATTACCAGGACACACATTAATCACATAACACAATTTCAGATGCTTCCCAGAGACCAAGGAAAGCCTCCAGCCCCAGTTTTAATCCTCAGGTCCCAGCAACCACCCCCTGACTGGGAGAAGAAAGGACAGCGATGACAATAAATACCTTTCACTCTCATCTTGGTGCTGGTCTCAACGTCATTGGCAACAAATTTCACTTCTGCCCCATCCTGTTTCTTGGTGACATTCTTTATGACCAGGGTGTGAGTGGTTTGGGTTCTGTTCATGATGTAGGTCTCACTTTCCTGTAAGACTTTGCCATTCAGGTACCAGGTGCCGGAACATGTCTTGGTAAGATCAACAGTGAACAGGGCATCCCCTCCAGGTGCCACTTCCGCTGTTGTCAGGGGGTTTTTCACAGCCAGGACGGGTTCTAGGGAAGAACAACATGTCTCTGAGAACAAGACTGTCATGCTGGAGGATACTTCATCTCAAGAACCAAATTGTCAGGGTAAACAAGACGTGACAATAAATTCATGCAGCCTTACAAAATTGTCATGCACTGAAGGAAATGCATGGTTGGTGTAAAGGATTTGTTTCCTTCAGCTGCAGGTAACTGACCTCTGGAGTCCTGTTTTTGCAGGTCAAGAACAACAGGCATATCTTACTGATTTTTTTAAATCCCTAAAACGTATAAAGACATAAGCCAGAAAGACCCAGGTCCCCCTACAAGTGTGCTATTTATTTTATAGCTTATATTAGTCTTAGATTTCCAAAGGAGAGACTTCTAGATATCCCTATGAGTCAGTTCTAGATATTCTAGGACAACACAGGCATGTTCAGACAGTGAGGGACAATGATGACACAGTATGATCAAAGTTTGTGTGGGTCTTCAATATCTGCACAGATTTTTTCTAGTGCAGTGATTCAGAGGAAGAAGAAATCCCATGGCACCCAATGATTCTATTGGCACATTGGCACCCTAGAAATGGCATGAAACCCCTGTAATTCTCCTGGAAACTCTAAGATTAAAGAGAGACTGTCTAGAACTTGGTTTTCATGATGGCATGAAAACCCGTAATTATTCTCTAGGTGCAAGATCGATAGCTCATGTCTATATATCGAAAATTGTATCATAAGGCCATCTCCATTTTTCTTTTCATTGCAGGTGCAGAAGAAACACTTACAGGTTTAAGGTCCATAGCAGAGAGCTCTGCCTCTCCCACAGCCTGATGTGGGATATTGGAACATAAACACACCCACAGCTCTATCTCACAAACCCAAACCACTATCACTGTGGTGGTTTTGGACTTTTTCCTTCCTCATTTAGGTGAAGATCAGTGGTTGACATGAAGCAGGAGAACCAGCAGGGAAGGGAAAGAGGATTTTGTGGGCCATTGCTCCATCCCCAAAATCACGGGAAACGTTTTCAAAGCACCCATGTGTCCAATCGCCCCATTTTTTGTGCCAGTTTTGTGCTCACCAAGGTGCAAGCTCCCAGGGAATTCCAGGTAGGGGCTCTGTCCGTAGGCATTGACCGCCGACACTCTGAACTGGTAGTCAGCCTCTTCTGACAGGTTGCTGACCGTGAGCTCGGGGACAGGGACGTGGGACTCGTGGCACCTCACCCAGGTGAAGCCGGTGAGTTTCTTGCGCTCCACGATGTACCCGTCGACTGGAATGGGCCGGTCCATCCTCGGAGGGGACCATGCCAGTGTCACTGAGGTTTCTGTTTTATTTTTCACCACAGGGTCAGCTGGGGGTTGGGTGGGAGGTTTTTTGGGAGCTGTGCAAGGGAAAGAAACAAAGAAACAGAGCAATAAGTTCACGTCAGAGAGGAAAAGCTGAAACAGCTTACACCAGACTAAAAGTTTGTCTTGCTTTATGAACCTCCATAAATCACTGATATGAGATGGAAAAGCAAGAGAACGGATGGAAGATGCTTTTGGGGCTGCTTTACACAAAGATCACGGAATCATTATCATCCCAGATCAAGTCCAAACTTCAATGTTCAGTACTTGTACTGCATAGCCAAACAAATGTGATTTCTATGCAATACTAAAACTGTCAGCACAGTCAGAGAGTCTTCAACAAACATTTTGTAGGCTTAAATCTTCAGCGCTGGATACAGACCCATACTACTGTCCCACACAGCTCCTGGGCAAAGCAGACTGACACACAGCTTCTTATTTTCACTCAGAAGATGGGTAAAACCATCAGCAAAGGTTGTTCAAATCTTTTAAGAGTTATGGAGAGCTTGGCTTGTTACACGGGCTTGGATGTTCTCTGCAGCTTCTTTCATCTGGGTATCTGTCCTGCTCCTGAATTTTATGCTACCCCCACCCAGAAGCTGTGTTGTAACTTTGTCTCCCAAGAGTGATATCATTTGGGATCTTTGTTTTACTAACTTATGCAGATACAGCTTTGGGGTTGGGGAATTAACTTCAAAAGAAAATTAACTTCAAAGACATGTCCCCACCATGAGACCCTACTATTGAGGAGATGTTGCTATTTTACGGTACCTGAGGCCACTAACTTATTCCTGCAGGTATATGTATAATGAATACTTATTTTCACCCTTTCATTCCTCTTGGACCCCCCTCTTGAGCCTAGAGAAGGCTCAAGTCCCATCAGGATTATTCACTACATGCTGCCACTGATATGGTCAAGAGGAATTATCTGATGTGCTCTAGTTACACCTCCACTGACATGGCACAGGATTCATTTCATTTAATTTTGGCTATCTGAAAGGTGTCTGGGTTAAGTCAGTCAACCAGACTCCAGCTGTGATCCCATGAACAGCACGCTCAGGAGCGATTAATCCAACTTAAATAAGGTGTGGGAGATGGGTGAAGCAATCCCACAGTGGACATGCTCAAGTATTCCTGGCTGTAGACGGAGTTTGTTGATGAGCCTAAACTAAAAACCGAGCTCTGGGACAACTGATCTCCTTTCTGCCTCAGTTCACCCATCTTTAAAGTGGGCACGGTAATAACGCAAGATGACAAATAATACACAAACACTGCCTGTATATTATAAATGATATCAGAACAGCCACCACCAATCTCGCCCAGCTAATTGAAAAAGATGTGGACATAGTACACAGGATTCTCCGAGCAGTAAATCCGATACTCACGAAGTGTAAAAATAGGAAATCTCAACGCGATACGCTTTTCCTTCCTTACATAAATAGGCACAGAAGTGTTTTGGGGTGCACAGTTACCAGCCTGTCAGTAAGTGCTGGTCACAGATAGATGCCAAAGGTCCCGTTAGGGTAACGTTAAACTGAACGTTAAAGCCCTGGAATGAGATCTCTTGACCTTGCCACCAGAAATGGTAATGCAATATTTTCTTCAGCGATACCTGTTTGTGGGAAGGCAGATTCTTATAATTTCTATTCCATGAATCAACACTTTCTTCATAATTTATACAGCAGAGTCTGAAATCAAACTGTACTTTATTGTTCCCATTGCATAGGTGCTTGTTTGGGTGTTACAGCTTTACAAATACCTTAGAAACTGTCACAAAGCCGAATGTGACACTTCCCTCATTTTTTTCCTCATTGGCATTCCTTCATCAGAATGCCACAACCAAGTTTAGATAACACAGCAGTTACACATCTTTCATTTAAAAACTCCTTTTTGCCACTGACCGATTGCAGTGGTGGGAGAAAAGAAGCATTACTCTCCCCAAATTGTGGCTGGAGTGGATGATTTGTTCCTGTATGAACCAGAACTGCAGCAGAGCCAGAAATCATATGTACTTTTGTCATAAATGAAGCAGATTTTGCCTGGGAAATGCAGTGTCATCAAAATAATGCCAAATAAAATTAGGCAACTTCACCTAAATTTCATTTCAGGTCCAGTCTCGACTACATTGCACCTGCTGCTACTGCTCAGTAAGAAATGTTTGTGCCATGCTCTTTACACAGCACTGCTTTTGCTNGCATCACCAGGCTGGACAAGGCCCTGAGAATCTTGGTCTAATGGAAGGTGTTCCTGCCCATTGACAGTGGGTGGAACAAGATGATCCCATCCCACCCAAGCCATTCCATGATTCTACAGACATTCTCTCTGGTTTGATCCCTCCAAACATCTCACAACACTCATGGTCGGGCTGTTGGCTTTTTGTGGCAGACGTCAACCTTCAGCTGGTTTTGGACACCAAAATTATCACGGTGGCACTCGGAACAACAACGCCGCCACGGGAGCAGCCGTGGGGAGACACAACACCAAGGCCAAACAAAAGAGAAGCTTACTGGTCACAGTGAACTGGGTAGAAGTCCTGCTTTCATCGGCCAGGAAGGCAATCTCACCAGCATCTTCCACCTTACACTCCCGGATGGTCATGGTGTGCTGCTTGCCAGAGCGCGTGATGGAGATTCGGTCGCTGGGTTTCACTTCTTCTTTGTTCTTCAGCCACCGGACGTTCTGGCAGTCGTTGTCCAGCTCCACGCAGAAGGTGGCTGTGTCGCTGACGAAGACGGCAGTTTTCCGTGGAAGTTTTTTGATGATGTTCCCTTCAAATAACGAAATAATCACAGTCAGCAAACGGCAGGTATTAAAAACTTCCGTGACGCTGGACCGTCCAAACTGAAACAGGACTAGTCCACACCCAATCAAAACATTATGGACACCATACAGACACCTGAAAATAAATTCCAAGGCTCTGAGTCACACAGAACAGATGATCCCAAGGACTCGTTTTCGCCTTCAAAGAGAGAAAAGCAAATCTTTTTTGACTGCAGTCACTCAGGTTTCTTGCCTACCAAGCAGAGCCAGCTGCTGGGTAAACACAAGATATACGTGGCCTTGCCAAGAACAGATTTGACAGCTTTCACTGTCCACATATGCTGGGAATTCAAATTAGAACTTTGCTGAAGGAGGTCAGTCTGAAGGCAAACAGGACTCTCCTCTGCCTTTGGGATTTTGCCTCCATTAAAGTAAGTCACATAACCAACATGGCAGTACAGAAGTTACCTGAATTAATGAGAAAGACGCTGAAAATCTTAGGTTTCTTTGAAGTGTCAACACAGAAATTCACATTGAATACATTTATGTCCTTTCCAAGTGACTGATTATCATCACTTATTAGGACAACCTCAAAGCTGTGAGATGTGACTATTCACAGGAAAGATTGGACAAAGCACCAGAGACTACCCCAAACGACCGATGGTGACTGGCTCCAGCTCCAGAGCAGCCTCTGAGAGGTGAAAGAGGCTTTGCCCAGGCAGATCACCCAGAGCTGTTTGATGAACAGCGATGCTGAACTCCCTCATGATATAGCAGATCAGGCACAGATTTCACCACAAGATTCAAGACTTGATTCTCTGCTCATCCTCCTCCTTGACCTCTCCGCCCTGACCTGTGCCCCCATGCCACAGCCCTTTACCTCTGGCCAAGCTCTCACATTGTCCCAACCCCACCTTGCTCTCCCCAGTCCCCTCCCAGGGCAGGCACAAGGCTCCCCCAGGAAGGCTCTGCCTCCTTTCCCTCTGGAGAGCTCCACCTGGTTCAGTCACTCTCTTTTGGATGGAACATACCATTATAGCACAAACAAGTGAAAAAAATACCAGCTGTCCTACTGGGGCCAAACACACTTGCAGGGGTTGGCTAGTCCAGACCTAATGGAAGGTGCAACAAAAAGATGCCAGTCTGAACTCTCCCATGTCCCTGGACTAAATTTTCTCTTCTGCATCCAGCTCTGTGCACTCCCAGCTCTTTACTGGTGGTACAAAAAGGAATTTGCATGAGGATGCACATGACCCAGCTGTCTTGGAGCAATTTATATATGAAGAACTCCTTCTGGTTTCACTGGGAGTATGATCAGGCTTCAAATGAGTCAGGACAAGATTAATCCTGTAGCTGTGACAGTCTCCAGTGTCTGCAGCTCTGGTACCTGTGTCTACTCCCTGAGAGACACCCATACCATTGATGCCTTGAGATTTAGCTCTTATGTTCTGTATTGCCTACTGTAAAACTCTGAAGTGTCTCACAGCCTGCTGCTGCTGCTGTTCTCTCATGCTAAGATAAACATAACAAAGTCCCTGAGTTTGCAGCCCAAGGACACCCAGGCCATCCTGGGCCCAGAACTGTGTAAACCAACATCTTGGAGAAGGGGGGCAGAGCTCAGAGAACTTACATCATTAGCTGAAGTTTTAATTGGTGAATTTATGCTGATATGCAAATGGACCAAACCTATAAAAGTGTGAAGAACTCGTGACTCGTCGTCCATCTCGGGGTCCATTGTGGCAGCAGCCTCTGGGCTCCCCAGGGTGGACCTTTGAAGGCCTTTCAAATAAATATCACCTTTATTCCCTTATTCCTGTCTAGTCTCTGTTTCCAGGTAGCCACTTCAAGCATCACCATACTCAACTACACCTACTCCCACTTCAGTCTGAACCACCAGACTCAGGACACTTGGACATGGCCATACACACTTTGTCCTTTCCTTGTGCCCTTTCCAAACTCCAGAGAACAGCTCCAGACACCAGGGATCTGGAGCATGGATGTGTTTTCCAATCTAAACCATCCTGGTGCTGACTGCAGCCTGCACCACACACAGTCTGGCCACAAACCACAGCTGCTAAACCCCCTTTCCAGTGTGGTCAGCACCACTCCCAGACAAGATCCACCACTGTCGCTGGACACCGGACAAGATGTGTGTGACAGTGCCAGGGGACACATCTGATGCTTGGGGTCCTGTTAAGGAAAGTCTACAGGCTACAGCTCAAGGTTTCAGCATGGGTTCCCACTGGGTGACATCTCGTGCAGCAACACAACCTGTCCCTGCTGCGTGGCCCTGTGTCCAGATAGACCCTGGCAGGAGCCCCAGGGACCCACTGACCACGCTCTCACACCATAAGGGACTCCGCTCCTCTTCAGTGCACACATGGGTGGGGTAAATGCCGCTCACAAGGTCGAGTCTCGAGTCCCACGTGCCAATCTCACACTTTTGGCCAGTCAGAAATGCCAAGAGCCATTCTTACCTTGGACAGACAGCTCTGCGATGGTCCTGCTGCCCTCCTTCATCTCGCAGATGTAAACAGCATCATCATCCGTGGTGACGTTCTGGACGGTGAGCCGGCGGTAGGTGCCCTCCTCCTCGATGTTGTACTTCTTGCTCTGCTGGAGCTTGGTCTCCTCCTTGAACCAAGCTGTCTCTGTCCCAGGAGCGGGCACTTCGCACTGGAAGGTGGCAGATTCCTTCTCCCTCACTTCAAGATCCTTCAGTTTTGCCTTGAAGGGGATGGAGGGTTCTTAAGAGGGTAAAAACAGAAAGGAGAAACAGGAGTTTATGATGAGAGTAGGTTTAGATGGGAATTCAGGAAGAAAATCTTCACCGTGAAGGTGAAGTGAGGCTCTGACACAAATTGCCCAGAGAAGCTATGGCTGCCCCATCCCTGGAAGTGTCCAAGACCAGGATGGAGTAAAACCTTGCAAAGCAATCCTGCTAGAATTGGGTCAATAACAACCAAGCTGGTCATGGGCAGAAATTCCAGGTGAGAGTGAGCAGCTGAGCTGGTCAACTGGTGCAAGAACCAAAGTTTTAGGGTCTTACAGCAAAAATAAGCTCAGCAGAGTGATCTGAAAGGGCACAGAGAGCTGAGAGGTGGCTGTGCACAGGTCAGGTGTGGGGGAAAGCACAAATGGAGGAGTTTTCTGTTCTCCCCACCAAAGGTTTCATATCAGTTTTTATCAATGACAATAAAAAAAAATAGAGGACAAGCCCCAGTCTCTCAACTGCCTCTGCCTTCCTCCAGCAGTGGGGCTGCAGTGCTCTGGCCTGGGGCCAAACCCAAGCATAGGTCAAACACACAAAGCAGCTGCATGACAGTGGGGGAAGTCATTTTACGAACTGAACAATGTCAAATCCCAGTGACAGCTGCGCTGTGACATCACCCCGATACCCCAGCCCTAAAGTGGAGAAAGGGGAGCTGGACTGAAGAGGACAGCCGGCGGTCAGGGCCACGGGACTGGTGCCACAGTCATGTCACACACTTGGATTAGCCACTGCTGATACATTGCTCATGCTTCGTGAGAGATCGTGCCTCGATATGTACCTTCACCTTCCAATAACGGCTGCGCCAGCTCCCAGCTGGTTTTTGTGACTCCATCCTGCCTCACCACCCTCACAGTAAAGAATTCCTTCCTAATATCTGACATAAACCTCCCCTCTTTCAGTTTAAATAAGATACCAGACTCTAAAGGCTTGACAAGACGCCTGGAGGGAGCAATGCTATGGACTACCCTGGTTGTTATCCTGAGGTTAAAACCTGACTGGGAACCCATACAATGTGTCCAGGAACAGAAAGGTGACACTAATTCACCGTGTCAACTTGGTCATTTTTTAAAAAAATGTTTTGCCTAAATACACTTCAGTTTAAGGCAAGTCAAAATCTTGCCTTGAGAAGCCTTCAGCTGCGGCCACACAGATCTGCTCTGCCCACACTGCAGATGGCAATTGTCCTTTTTTCTTTTTTTCCTGATTTTTTTTCAGGGTTAGATGAGATATTATGATGAAATCCTTTATTCTGAGGGTGGTGAGGCCCTGGCACAGGGTGCCCAAAGAAGCTGTGACTGCCCCTGGTCTCCTGAAAGTGTCCAAGGCCAGGTTGGACGGGGCTTGGAGCAACCTGGGATAGTGGAAGGGGTCCCTGCCCATGGCAAGGGGTTGGAAGGAGATGAGGTTTAAGGTCTCTTCCAACCCAAACCATTCTGGGATTCTGTGAAGCCAAGGAAGCTTTGATCAGCCCTCTGGCAGGAGGGAGGCTGGAGCTGACACTGGGAACACGCCGACCTGCACAAGGGCCAAAAAGAAACACAAGCTGCACCTGAGAAGCACACAAGTGTATTCCCATACTTGGAGCAGCTGGCCATATCATTAACCCCTCTCCCTTTACAGTCAGTAAGCAGTACCTAAAGTGAAAAAAAAGAAGCTATTCCAGGAGAAAGCTCTTAAACATTCAAGCACAGAAGGGTTGATCGGCTCTTACGAACGCGTTGCAGTAAGAGCCCTGCTCTCCCAGCCAGGGAAAGGCAGCACAAGGCTATCTTTGGCAGCTTGGGGTCACAGATATCCTCTGAAAACAACTCTGCTTTCGTCCTACTGACACGGGCACACACGTCTTATCTCCCTCTGAAAGGAGCTTCGGAGGGACAGCAGCTGATAAATGGAATTGAAGCCTGGGATTAACCCAGCCCGGTGCTTTCGGAGATGTGAGAGTGGTTCCAAAGCCCACCAGCCTCCTCCTCCTCCTGAGCATATCTTCGTGCTCTTTACGAGGTCCAGAATGTGCCTGGTCAGGAAGAGGGGGTTGATTTGGGTCAGGGGACTACAGAAGGACCACAGGTCTCCTGAGAGCAGGCATCCCAAATCATCTGGCCCACAGCCAGCACCTCACCCAGGTCAGAGACATGCAAATAAGACAAGAGAGAAAATAAGAGAGCTGCCAAAACCTTCCCACTGGGAAAAATGTGAGAGAGGCCCAGCAGAGCAAAACCCTGAGGGAGCACAGAGCAAGAGCAGATCATGGAATTAGCAGGAAACTGCAAGAACTTAGATCAGAGATTAATTTTGCTGCTTATCCTGAGGAGATATTCCTCCAGTCTGTCATAGGCTTTTTCGTTTGGTCTGTAGCAAGCAAACTGGCAACGAGATGATGTTATTTTTAAAAAGCAAGTCCTGCTAACACATATTTTGCTAAGAATAGGTGCAGCCTGCAAAGAAGCCCAATGTTTTCTTAACCTTCTCAAGGCACATCTGTCCTCTGGACCTCACTTTCTCACTTGCCTACATTTCCTCTTTGTTATTGTTGGAATTCTCCCATTTATCATTCCAGAGGCAAGTTTTCCCTCTGCCTAACGAAAATGATCCAGGAAAGGTAAGAATCTGGAAAATCCTCCCAGTAAGAGCTGGCTAAAGGTGGATGGACAAGATTCCACCACCTTGTGCCTTTGATCTTCCTGGTCACTGTGCTTTCCAAGTTTCCTTTCTGCCTCCTCATTTCTCAAGCTGCAATTCTCTTTCAGATCTCCAATGTGACTGTCAGGACAGTGACCATCCAAAATCACATCTGATCAGAGGGAGAATAAAGTGACCTCAGCACCAGGGTGTTTTTCCCATCTCTACCCTGTTTGGCTTGCAACCTTTAACCTTCTCATCCAGTATCTGGTTGCTTTATTCAGGGACTCCAGTGAACATTTTTTGGCCCGGGATGGAGACCTGAATTCTGTTCTCACCAGCTTTACACATGGCCAAGGGAAACCTCCAAAACCTTCAGGAAACCCAAGCTGGTTATTTATGTTCCCCCCATCCTCCCTACTCCTTGGTTTGTTAAAGGGATATTCTTGGGAGGAATTTCCCAACTCCTTTTACAGCTCACATCTCAGTGTATGCATTGTGATTTCATCACTGTTCCAGACACGTTTCTGAATCTAATCAAGCTTCAGTTTTCCTTATTTAGGAGAGTGATTCTCTGCCCTGTAGCCTCTCCTTTAAGTCTGATTTACTAAATATAATTTAGGAACAGCTCAAAAAACTTTTTTTTTCAGCTCAATGATCTTTAAGGCTCAGCAAAGTGTTCACAGATGTTGGGTCCTTAGGTCCCTAGGATCTAGACTGACAGAGTATAGGAGCCTTTCTATGGATGTCCCATCCCTGGAAGTGTTCAAGGCCAGGTTGGACAGGGCCCTGAGCAACCTGATCTAGTGAGTGGCATCCCTGCCCATGGCAGGGGCTTGGTACCAGATATCCTTTAAAGGTCCCTCCCAGCCCAAACCATTCTGTTTCTATGATTCCAAGGGTGGCTGCTTGGACAATTCAACCTCTCCTACATGACTGAGCGAAGAGAAGTTTGCGTGGCAAGATGATCTCCCTCCCTAAGCCCGACAGCAGATGAGCCAATGGCATCACCAGTGACATAAGACAACAGAATTAAAAGCTCTTTTCACTGCTACATCATTCTGACCTGTCTTGGGAGGACTGAGAAGAACTTCTGGTGACATAAAGGGGAATCATTTATCAGGGCCTAATTATAAACAGGACACGTAGATTTTCCATGGCAGCCTTGGCCTGGACAGGGAGCCAAACGTGGCACAGTGTAACAAAGAAACAATCCATAAACATTTCCACTTCAGCCTCCTGACTCACAGGCAGCTCTGGACAACGCACACGGATCAATAACCTTTTCCCATGGTGCTTGCTCCCAGGCTGGCTGCTTCCCATGCTTTCCCCACCTCCTTTGGAAGAGGTTGCAGCCATGAGAGCAATCAGGTAAGCACAGGCAGAGCAGGGGGTGTTCGTTTTTGCAAGGTGTTGGGCAGGGAACTGAGCCTGAACCATCCTCAAAGCGATCGCCCACCCAAGGGCCAGGATTGATCCTCAGCTCTGAGTCCCAGCTCATGAGGTAATCACAGCTTTATGGAACAGGACAAATGCCCTTCCCAAAGCCACTCAGCACCTCCAAGGGACAGCAATGGGTGGGACAAGTGCCAGTGAGTTCCACGGATCAGGTGTCACTGATGGACATGGGGACTGAGCCACTGACGGGAAAGACTCTGAGCGTAAAAGGAGAGGTCCAAAAAAGGGAAAACAGAAAATCAAATAAAACCCTGACAGTCTTAAAGACGAGTAGGAAACACAGATCATTCCTGCTTATTTGGATTTCTAATTTATTTTGCTGTCAACGAAAAAACATCAATTTCACCACTTGAGTGGCAAAATCTTTTGTCTCTGACAGCTCATTTACAGGTGCTGCCTGGGCTGTAAACTGCCTGCTGTCCCCTTGCCAAATGGGAGAGCAGCTGGAAAATTTAGAGCTTCCTGGATTGTTCAAGGCCAGGTTGGACAGGGTTTGGAGCAAACTGGTTTGGTGGAAGGTGTCCCTGCCCATAGCAGGAGGTTGGAACTAGATGATCTTTAGGATCTCTTCTAATTCAAACCATTCTGGGATTCTATAAAAACTGTGTATCACACTTTTGTTGTCATTCTGAAGAACTTGGTCTGACCTTCACCAATGTGGAGTGATCCTTTCAAGGCAGGTTCTTCACCACTGACTATGGCCAACAAAGGCATCCTGGGCCTGGCAGATTTTCTGGGAGCATTCAAGGAACAAAGACTATCTAGCAACTCAAGCTGGGAAAAGGCTGAAGAGCCTGGCAAGAGCAAGGCTGCTGGTGGGTCACTGTACAGGAAAACTGAGCTGGACTGTAATTAGAGTTGGAGTGGGTCCCCCAGGGGATCCAAGGCAGCCTGACACACTCATCTTGTAGGGAGGGGTTTCCACTACTGCTGCAAATGGCACGTCTGACTAAACCCCATGGTGAACACAAACCCAGATGTGATTAAAGCCTGAAGGGTGAGACGGGGCATTGGCAGTCATTGACCCAGAGCATGGGAACGGAACTCTTACATCACTGCAAAGCCAGGACTGACAGGAGCTTTGGGGAGCTGGTGCATCCCAGCTGCCCCACAACCAGCCAGTTCTATATCATCCACCCCTGCCTGGCACCTCGTTAATGCCCTTCCTAAAAACCACCAGGACTCTCTCCCCAGGTCATCTATTTGAGTGCACAACCCCCTTTCCAACTCTCTCCCCAGGTCATCTATTCAAGTGCACAACCCCCTTTCCGACTCTCTCCCCAGGTCATCTATTTGAGTGCACAACCCCCTTTCCAACTCTCTCCCCAGGTCATCTATTCGAGCGCACAACCCCTTTTCCACCCGGAGGGCTTTGATCACATCTAACCACCCTCCCCTGCAGCAGTTTGGTGGCAGAAGTTTTGTCCAAACCCCCACCCCAGTTCAGAGGTGTCTCCTTGCAGTCACGTCCGCCCCGGTGAGAACCACAAGCACCCACCTTTGACGGTGACGAGCACGGAGCTGTAGGTCTGCCCCGCCAAGTTGGAGGCCGTGCAGGTGTACAGCCCGTTGTCTGTCTGCTTGCAGAAGAGGATCTTCAGCACAAAGTTCTCCTGGTCATCCTCATAGATGACGTGCCGCCGGCCTTCCAAGATGACCTCGTTGTCCTTCTTCCACACGATCACGGGCTTGGGCTCGCCCGTCACGTAGCAGCTCAGCTTGGCGTGCTTCCCCTCCGTCACGCTGCACATGCGTGTCAGCGCCCCGAAAGTGGCGTTGCGAGCCCCTTTGGTCAGTCCCGCCGCCCGCTCGTAATCCCGGGACAGGCTGTAGCCGATGCTGGACAACCCTTCCACCGCGGAGTACGGCTGGCCAGAGGCCGAGTCGAGAGTCCCATGGGAGATGTCCATCTTCCTGATCTCCTCCCGCCTCTTCTGCAGGTGGGACAGCAAGGAGGCCGTCTTGCCGCAGCTGGCGTCGAAGTTGCCGCTGCTGCCCGGGTTGGAGGAGCCATGCGTTTCCACCACCAGCGCGGCCGAGGCGCTGGCGGAGCCGATGAGGTTCTCTGCCCGGCAGGTGTAGGTGCCGCTGTCCCCCAGCTGGGCACACTGGATGGTGAGAGCGTTTGACTCCCCGGCAGACTCAATCTGGAAGCGTCCAGCGTCTGCCTTGTTCCTCAGGTACCTCCCATCCTTCTCCCAGTTCACCGAGAGGGGAGGGCTGCCCTGGACTTTGCATTTGAACATGGCGTCTTCTCCCAGGGTCACTTTGATGTTGGAAGGTTTCTGGATGAAGTAGGGGGCTGACTCCGTGACCGTGGTCTCCTCTCCCACTTTGATGCTGACAGCAGCAAAAGCCTCCCCGATGGTGTTCTTGGCCCGGCAGATGTACTGGCCACTGTCCTCCAGGCTCAGGTCGTAGATCGTTAGCCGATACAAATCCCCATCCTCTGTGGTTTTAAACCTCCCCCCAGACTGCACTGGAAGTTTATCCTTTTCCCAGCTCACCACCGGGATGGGGTTTCCAACGATCTGGCAGCTCAGGGTGGCATCCTTCCCTACAGACACCATAAACGCCTTGGGCCGGGTCAGGAAACGCGGGACCCCGCCGAGCGAGCTGTAATCCATCCTGGCTTCCTTCCTGAAGGGGGACAGAGAAAAGCGTCAGGAGAGAGCAGAGCAAGAGGGTGCAGCCAAAGAATCGCTGCACTCCTGTGGTGTCAGGGTGTTTGTCACCTGGAACCCCCATTCTTTCAATGCCAGTCTCATTGTGGGTGAAAAAGCCTTGGAATATTTTTTGGTCTTGAAGATTTCTTATATTTCAGGTTAATAAACTGCTGGATAAGGTAGCTCACTTCCCCACGGGAGTCACTGGGCTCACTTCCCCACTGGGAGTCACAAAACAGAGCTCTTTGGGCTGTTCATACAAAAGGAACGTGATGGTGCCTTTCATCTGTGGCACTCAGAAAGTGACCTGCACTAAAGCTGTGTGACAGATGGGCTGGGTCTGCACCCACAGGGAAACCAGTGGACACTAAATTCTGAGAGATGTCTCTGCCCACCAAGATATTTCCTCCATCATGGAATCACAGAAAGGTTTGGGTTGGAAGGGACCTTAAAGATCATCTCATTCCACCCCTGGCACAGGCAGGGACACTTTCCACTATCCCAGGTTGCTCCAAGCCCTGTCCAACCTGGCCTTGGACACTTCCAGGGATCCAGGGGCAGCCACAGCTTTTCTGGGCACCCTGTGCCAGGCCCTCACCACCCTCAGTAAAGAATTTCTTCCTAATATCTCATCTAAACCTACTCTTCATCAGCTTAAAGTCATTTCTCCTTGTCCTATGGTCACCTCCTCTTTTCTCTTCCTTGCCTATTTTAAATTTTTTTTTTCTTTTATTTCCTTTTTTCTCTTTGCTTCTACCACATGCTCCATTTCTCCTCTTGCCCTCTCTGGTCATCACCCATTCCTAAACCTTGATCTCTGAACCCCGTTCACACAGATCTTACAAAAAACCCCCTCTCCTGCAAGGCCCAGGTTTTAGCAACACCCAGATACTCCTGTCATAATACTGATGATATTCCTCTTTATTCCCAGTTTCTGCTCATCACAACCACTGAGACAGAGCTCCTGGGATGGTGATGGCAGTCAGTATCTATAGCTTATATACATCCTCACCCAGATGGTGTAGGGCCAGACACGGCTGCAGTGGGGATGCCGTTGGTGCACATGCATTGAAAGGCTGAGAAAATTGGGATTGTCAAACCTGGAAAAATGAAGGGTTCAGGGTGACCTGATTGGACCTTCCAGCACCTGAGGGAAGCCCTCAGGAAAGACAGAGACAAGCTGTTTACAAGGGCCTGGAGTGACAGGACAAAGGGGAATGAGAGCAAACTGAAAGATAACAGGCTTAGATGAGATATTAGGAAGAAATTCTTCCCTGTGAGGGAGGGGAGGCCCTGGCACAGGGTGCCCAGAGAAGCTGTGGCTGCCCCTGGATCCCTGGAAGTGTCCAAGGCCAGGTTGGATGGGGCTTGGAGCAACCTGGGATAGTGGAAGGTGTCCCTGCCCATGGCAGGAGGTGGCACTGGATGATCTTTAAGGTCCCTTCCAACCCAAAACCTTCTGGAATTCAGTGATTATGCTCATGGGAGTGCAAAGTCATTTGAAAGAACTGCCACAGGGAATGCTCACAGCAATCCAGACAGTGCCAGCCTTCTCCAAAAAAAGCCCCACATGGCTTAGGGCTCACAGGAAAGATGTTCCATGGCCTGCTGATTGCCAGCTACCCTCAGAGGGAGCAATGAACTGACCTGCAGCTGTTTGGTGATATGGGCCAGCCAAGGGAATGAGGCTTAAGCTGCCTTCAGAACTAAAGCTCATGGCAATCCTGGTGCCACTGTGCCCCTAGAAAGTCAAAAGCCATCAGTGGTGCTGATCTTTACAGACTCCACCCATCCCTGTGCAGCTGGGGAGCAATCCAGCAGTGACCACCACCTCAGGGACCCCCCAAAGACCTCACAAACATTCCTCATTCTTCACTGCTCCTTACAGGGACTCTGGAATCTCCTTTCCCTTCTGCTGGGCTGAGTCTACCTCCAATCCTCCAAGAGGCCCTTTCCATGGGCTGGGTAATGCTTTGACAATTATAGCACAGCTAAAAACCTGGTTAATGGTTACACCCCATTAACACCAGGAACTGGGCACCAGATAACTCTCCCTGGGAGCAGGATTAGATAGCTCCCTGCAAGGAAATCTTCCCAGCCCCAAGCCTCTCTGGAAGTCACAGAATCCTAGAATTGTCTGGGTTGGAAGGGACCTTGAAGCTCATCTCATTCCAGCTCCTTTCCATGGGCAGGGATGTCACCCCCCAGACCAGGTTTTCCAAGGAGATTTGAGTGCACCATTTCTCTTCAAGCTGTTTAATCTCTTTGGCCTCCTGATGCCAGACCCCTCAGTCCTGGCAGCTCCTGTCTGAGCCATAGGAATGGTCCCAGTCCAGGTGAGCACATCCCTGCTTTTTCACCTTCAAAGTGCTGCACAAAGCAGAAGGACCAGGGCTCTGGGTGCTGTAACTCAGAAAGGAAATAAAACCCAGTCACTGAGACAGAAATATCCTTCTTAATCCTACAGCAGTTTGGCTTCCCTGCTGGCCACACATCCACCCACTCTCTCACCCAATGGCAGGTGCTCTCACCATCTCCCCACCCTGCTTCAGCAGAAATCAATAGGAGCAGGCCAAAACCCTGCTTTAATTTCTTAAACCACCACGTTTCCATCCTCCTCCAGCTCCTGTTAGTGCATTTATGTTAACGTGCAAATCACTGATGGCATCAGGGAGTGAGGGTTGGATCGACCTGCTGCATGACCTTGGGAAAAATCACTTATTTTCCCAGTTTCTTGGCTCCCCTCCTACTTCTTCATGTCAAGAAAGGGATGGGCTTGCAAATAATGATGTGCACAGTGTATACATGACAATGTGCTTGCTGAGGTAAATGACAAATTATGCATGAAAATTAATAACAGATTACAAATTTCATTCCATTTATGCTGCTGGGGATTGAAAAGCACAAGTTACCATTAAATCCATATACTGGAAAAGGGGTGGCACAAAATACAAAATGATATTTGTTATGAGAGCCCAAGAAACTTTTAGACAAGACTCTCAGGCACAGCATGGGATTCTTGGGGTTGTCCTGAGCAAGGCCAGGAGCTGGACTCAATGGTCTCTGTGGGTCCCTTCCAGCTCAGGATATTCTATGATTTTCTGATCATTATTATCATTGAAGGTGGTATCACTAAGCCAAACATCAAACTTCATCTGGGTCACAGATCTAAGGCAAAACCAAATGTAATCTTTCTATATTTAACAGGAAAAACACTCCATGTCCTGGCCTATCCTGTGTCTCCCACTCCAAAGAACACACGAAAGACAAGAAGCAGTCACAGACTTTTCCCTTCAGACGAGATCGATCCTTCCTAAACTAATTCAATTTGGGTTGCTTTTGTTTCCTGGTATTGAGCAAATTGCATTATTCTACCACAAATCTTTAGAAATTAAAGAAACAGGTTGAGAGGAGAAAAAAATTATGAGGAAAAATCACTTTCAGTAAATGCTAAGAGGGTAAAGAATGATCGAATGAAGTCATCGGGGCTAAGACCAACTGACTTCAGTTAAGTGGTCACCTTCAATACACAGATCTCTTTTTCTCTTGGTCTCAAACCGGTCTAGAAATCTGTGAATTAGTTTGAACTTCTTTGGTTCCTCTCATCACCTTCAACCTCTGCCCTCAGCTGAGCTTTGAAATGCATTTTCCATAAACGCTTGTGCAGCTGCAAGCAGAGAAGCTGCATGAATGGTTAGAAGGGGCAGATACGAGCCTGGGGCTTGAGCCAAAGCACTCTGAAGTCAGTGGAAATTTCCACTGAAGTCGATTGATTGACAATCAGAGTCTTCTGCTCATTTGGGGAAGGACCATTTCAATGTTCAGGAGGAGATGCTGAGGTTCAGCTGCACTCTGGAGAGCCCAGCAGAACCACTCACTGCACTAACACCAAGTTAACAATCAGAACAGAGACTCAGAGCTCAAGTCCTAATGTTTCCCAGCCATTAGCTTGAATATCAGACTTTGTACCATCAAAGCACTTGGATTCACCTTCAGACGGCACTGCCACGTCTCACCCTTCACCAGGGTTCCTATTGTCTCTGGTAGATGCCTCACTCTGATTTATTTCCAGCTTCATAGCGTCAAAAAGAGCAGAAAAATAGATTTGCTTCACTTCTCCATCAAACTGGGCTCTGCATAAGAGCCTGGAGCACTGAGGTGGCTACAGAGACACGAGAGGAGCTGCTTGGGAACCAGCCAGGGACCTCTCAGCAACCAGCGGCTTCCCTCAACCCACCTGGGAGCTGTTTCCATCACCTGGGCCCCAGGACACCTTTCCATGCCAGGAGGAGAGCTCTGCTCTGTTGGAGCACGGTGAGGGCTCTCAAAGCCTGGCTCTTACAGGAGCAGGAATGCTGCTCACTCCCTAAAGTGCATCCTTCTCTCCCTGCTCTTCTGTGCCAAGCTGTGCCCGAACAAACACACCCCAGCTGCTCCCTGGGACCTCTGAAAGTCAGGAATAGTCAAAAAACCAGGGAAGCTCCTGCACCAGATGCCTGTTGATTTTGCTCCTGAAACAAACTGGTGCAGCAAACCCATAAAAGATGCTCCTTCCCAGTGGCCTCAAGGTCCAGCCTCCCTCTCCCACGGCTCCCAAACGCTCATCTGGTGTTTGCAATTCACTTCTCCCCATCCAATACAAGCTCCTGTGTCCACAGACCTCCTAGTGCAGGGTGAAAACCCCACATCCCCTGCACCTCACCCAGCTTTCCCCTTTCACACTCTAAGGTTTTACATCATTATGAACAGCCAGGATGCCAGAAGAAAATCCAGGGATGAGTGAAAACAGTGCATGCCCATCATTATTATAGATCTTTTCCTAACATGGAAAGAAAACCAGGGTTTATTCCTTGCTCTGCCACTGGCTTACTTTCACAATTATGAGATAGACACTCCAACTCTTGTATCTTTAGGCTCCATCTGAAAAAGGGGGGAAAACTTGTTTTGTGGGTGTGGAGAGCATGAAATCCAGTAAGGGGCATGAAATCCTAACCTGCAGCAAGGATAAGGCTGTGTAAGTATCTAACATATCTAACAGGTTAGACAGGTTGCACGAGATAAATTACATTTTATAATTTCAAATGGGATAAAACACATCACACTGGTTTATGATGATAAAATAGATTTAGGAGCAAGGAGAGGACAGACTTGTGAGCATACTGAAAGGGCAAGATTTAATATTTCTATTGTGTAACTTCAACTTATTCTATTGTTATTATAGTATTACATTATTCTTTTTTATTATGTTGTTATATTATTCTATAATAATAGAATTATTATTAATAAAAATAATTCTATTCTTTCTATTGTGTCAATCAACTTATTCAATAATTACTCTGATTTAGATTATTTACATGTTCATTCAGACTTTAAAAAAAAACCCAGTAACTCAAACTTTAAAAAAAAAATAGCAATTCTCTGCAAGTGCCAGAGCAGCTCCCTTGGAAGCAGCAGGACCAGCAACAAAGCATGAATAAACCCAGTCAACGCAAATGCCCTTTCCAATAAATCTCAGAAGTCTGCCAGTGTCATATTTCCCCACGTAACCCCTCTGTGATTAATCCTTTGCAGCAGAGATCACATTCCCATCTGGGGCATTTCTGAGCACGCCGAAGGCAAGCTGGCGGCACTTATAATTTCTCTTATGTCTTTATTCATTCAGATTTTCCCCGGTTTGTGTTTGGGGGAAGAGGCAGAACCACACAGAGCTGTCAGACAATGCAAATAAATCATGCCCTGGAGCCAACACTCGGCCACACAGCTGGTCCAGGCCTCCTGCCCACTCCTGTCCCACCAGTGCCAGTGTCTGCCCAACACCCACTTCTCATGGACAAGGGAACGAGTGCCTTGCAGAGGGAACAGCCACAGACTCGTCCAGTTCCTGCTGGAGCACTCGGAAGTGGAACTCAACAGGAGGTGGAGAGCCCTGATGGTGGTGCCATGGAATTCCACAATGGTTTGGGTTGGAAGAGACCTTAAAGATCATCCAGTTCCCACCCCCTGCCCCAGGCAGGGACAACTTCCACTATCCCAGGGTGCTCCAAGCCCTGTCCAGCCTGGCCTTGGACACTTCCAGGGATCCAGGGGCAGCCNCCTCGTGGGATTCACTGTGCTGTGCTGGCTGATGGGTTGGTTTCACGTTGCTTCATCAATGCTGATCTGCACCTGGAGAGCCTTCAACAACCTCTGAGAAGGCAGAGGTTCCCTCATGGCAAATTGTCACCCAGGCTGTCAGCAGCCTGTGATGAAGCTCTTTGTGTGAGAGAGGACAGGGGTAACAGGTTATTCTCTGTCCAAGCCTCTCCATTCAAGGATTAGAAAGACAATCCTGTCCACCAGGACTCGGGACAAAGAGTAAAAAGCACCGTGCAATCCATCTCATAAAATATTCCCGAGGCAAAGGTGGCCACGAGTAGCACAATTGCAAAATGGGAGACTTTGGGGACATCATTAAACCTGGGATCACCGAGGTCCAAACACAGATCAGAAGCACAGAGGTTCTCTCAACACCACGTTAAGGCTCATCACGTCCCTGTTTGCTCATTTCCTCAATCCTCTTGTACCCTTTCTTTGCCCAAGTCAAAAATATATTAATTTGAGGTATTTTTCTTGCCTTTGGAGTTCCTGTTTCCTGAACTTCCTCTGCAATGCTAAATTCTAATCCTCTCACTCCTTTTCCTGACAGGAAAGACAGGATTTACAGGGAACCTCCGAATCTCTGAATCCTGAGCTTTCAAAGAACACCACTTGGACAGAAGCTCCAGATAAAAATCAAGGCTGCACTGGTATTACTGTAGTTTACATGACTTATCTGCTTGTATTGTTCCATCTAAAAACACCAGGAAACGGAATCTGTGGGTGGGAAGGGAAGTGGATGAGTCGTCAGATGGGAAGTTTGGGTTTCCTTTGATGTTTAAAATCCTGCTGAGGGAAAACCAGCAGTAACCCGGCTGCCCTCTCGCTTCCAGCAGCCTCCCAGGGAACGGACAGCTTTGGAATCGCACAAGTGTTGGGCGTCAGCTGCGGGCTGGGCGACATCAGCCGGGCTCTGGTGGGTGCCTGAGAGCCGTCACAGCAGACAGGGAGCTCTGAGGGTGAAATGCACACCAGCACACCCAGTGCTCCCTGCCCATTGCGTCCCTAAATCGGGGCTCCGCGCGGATTTGCGCCAGCGCCCTAATCCGGGGAGGCAGGATTGATCCCGTTCCACCGGAGCAGGAACGGTATCTGTGCCTGAGGAGCTGGGCTCAGGGCTTAGCTTGGGCTACTCTGAATTCCACTTCACTGAGGGAGAAGCGATTTTGGCGTGCCCAAAGGTCACTGGATGAGCAGATGGGAGAGGTTTCTGTGGCGGGTCAGTCACTGGAGACGTCGGACGCAGAGAACCCGCAGCACACGAAGCCTCTTGCAAGGAGCTTCTAACTCGACTCAGAGTAAGGCTTGTCTGCATTCCCTCCCATCCACAGCCTCCACCCTAAGCCAAAACCCACAGGAGATGTTGAGGGAAAGTTCATGGCAGGTCAGGGGCTGGCATGGTGTTAAACATGGTGAGCAGCCCCCAGGGAAAAGGAGAAGCTCACGACAATTCTGACCTTCAGGGTAGGGCTAAACATGCACCGAGTGCCTGGTGAGGGACCTGCATCCCCTCCTGCTCCCACTGTTAATCCCTTATCGATAACCTGGATGTTCCCAATGGCTGGTAGCAAACAAGGGTTCAACCGTTCAGAAAATTCCAAGGAGGAACAAGAACAAATCACGTGGTTTGTGCACTGGGCAGGAGGGTCAGATCAGATTCCAGCCACACTTCATATAAACCACGAGAGATTCAAGCCACTTAGATGATTTAGATGGTTAAAACACTTCTCTTTCCTCTCTACAGAGACAGACATATCTTATAAAACTCATCCCACTTTCAACTACCTGGCCAGAAACCATTTTTCCATCAACACACCAACAGCTCCAAGAACAGACTTGCAGGGAAGGGATTTCATCCTCCTGGGGTTTTACTGCAACAAGGGGACTTCACCTTCCGCCCTTGATGGAGCTACAAAACCACCCCTGAAAGTCCCACAGGGCTAGAACTGCACAGAGCAGCCCCTCAAGGCTCCACTGCAGCCACTTTTCTTTCTATTTTTCTGAGCCTCCCAAGGCTGCTCTGACAACAGCGAAAGGCCAAAGCAGCAGGGGGGGCTGGGGCACACTGTGATGCTCGCTCCTGTTCTGTGGGGCTGAGAATAAAGGAGACAAATGGAGAGAAAAGACACAAATTCTGGGGTTTCCACCCAGGGGACAGAAAAGGAGCGACGTAAATCCAGAAATTTCATCGCAAATTTCACCCAGCCGGATTTTGCTTTACACACAGCCCTGGAGAGAAGCAGCCGTGGCAGAATCCCAGAAAAAACAGACTTGGAAAACTAGAAAAGCTCCTGTTTTAGCACATGTGATCTCCTCCACGAGGAAGTTGCGGGATCACAGCTCCCATATGGACAAAGAATCCCCTGGGTGACAATCAGCCGCGGCTCCGACCTAAGCCCTTGTATTTTAACAAGTGGACGTCATTGTCATTACAGTCACTCCACCCCATTGAGCTGTAGGGCCCAAAATAGCCTCAGCTGTCGAGCTCCATCTCTCCCATCTCCCCTCAGAGCCATTTGGAGAAGCGGGAGGAGGGTGGGGGGTTGCAGAGTGGATCTGTGTTGACATAGGAGAGGAGCTCAGAGGGGAAAAAAGTCCTGGCCGAAGAGAAAAGCTGCACTGAGATTATGCCCTGGAAATAAAACTGTTTCAAAACGTTCCTTTCTGCCACCTCTCCATATGTTTTCCAGAATCTCCATACCCAGTGCTGTCTCAAATTTGGGGGCAAAGTGTGCCAAGTTGAGTCAACGGCTCTAAACCTGATTTTCTTCGCTTTTCTCCTTTCCTCTGGAGGCTGATCCTTGCTCAGAAGTAATTAAGCAGAACAATCCACATTCGGCTCGGAGAAAAGGAAGGATGGGTTTACCACCTGCACCTTCAGCTCCATCCCCAAGTATGTTTCATAAAGCAAAACCTCCTCCAGCACGGCACAGAAACAACCTCACCCCTCCCTCAGCTACCAACCTTCTCCACTTCCTGCTGGACATCAGCATCCCCAAAATCCACCTCTCCTTAGCTGAAGGTTTTAGTCTTACCTGGAGTCTCGTTCTGAGTCTGAGGAGGACAAAGCTGCGGGCAGGGGAAGAAAAAGCCGATTCCTACTGAGATGAAAGGAGGGGGAAGAGGGAAGAGGGGAGCAGAGGACATGGGGACACCATGCTGGCTTGGGTTCCCCCCCCCTTTCCCCTCCAGGAAGATAAAACAGAAACCCCAGCGATGGCAGGGACGTGCGGCAGAAGGTCCCCCCAAGTCCCCCGGCGGTGGCTCTGCTGCCCAGGGTTAGGCTGTGCCACCCTCCCCTCCCCACCCTCCTCTGGGGGTTGTCCTCCTCCAGCCAAATCGCTGACGTGCCCCGCTCTCCCTCCGCAGCCCAGCTCCAAAATAGCTCTGGGTGTCATTTACCGGGGAGATTAAATTTCCTGCAGGACAGAGGCGAAAGGGCAGCGTTTTCGGGACTCGCTGGGACAGCCCAGCAGCAGGAGGGGGCAAAAACCCCAGCAGAAGCGTGTTTTTGGGTGGTGTGGGGGACAGGTTGTGGGGACAAGGCGGGTCAGAACCATTCCTCAAGGGTCCATCCCAAAGCCAAGTGCTAAAAGTGATGTGGGGACTTGGGGACAGGCGGCTGCCGACTTATCAGCGTCGCACGCTGGACGGGAATTCTTTCCCAGAGGCATCAGATCAATAGTGGGTTTATTTATAACCTCCCAGGCAGGAGCTGTTAAAATGGCAGATAAATAGCAAGTTAATAATCCCAAACATGAATCTCCCCCCTTAACCTTCTATAGGTTATATATCTCCCCACCTTTTTTTGCCTCATGAATACGAACTGCGTGCAAAAATCACCTGAGCTGCAAATCCATTGCAGCTCAGAGGCTCGAGATCGTAATTTCTACATTTACAAGTAAAATTTCTGGGTTCTTTAAACAATTTTCCTGAAAACAGAACTCACACCGATTCTAATCGGCAGCCACAGTATTTTAAATTTAAAACTAATTTCTGCTAATGGCAGCAGAGCTCCAACAGAGCCCAGCAGGCTTCCCCACAACTGCTTCAGCTCCGTGCAAATATCAGGAGTGACCTGCAAGATACGCTTATTTTTGGCAGTAAACAAAGCAGATAAGGTGCTGCATAGNCGGCAGATAAATAGCAAGTTAATAATCCCAAACATGTATCTCCCCCCTTAACCTTCTATAGGTTATATATCTCCCCACCTTTTTTGCCTCATGAATACGAACTGCGTGCAAAAATCACCTGAGCTGCAAATCCATTGCAGCTCAGAGGCTCGAGATCGTAATTTCTACATTTACAAGTAAAATTTCTGGGTTCTTTAAACAATTTTCCTGAAAACAGAACTCACACCGATTCTAATCGGCAGCCACAGTATTTTAAATTTAAAACTAATTTCTGCTAATGGCAGCAGAGCTCCAACAGAGCCCAGCAGGCTCCCCCACAACTGCTTCAGCTCCGTGCAAATATCAGGAGTGACCTGCAAGATACGCTTATTTTTGGCAGTAAACAAAGCAGATAAGGTGCTGCATAGTCCAAGACTCTGAAGGCACGGTGACAGGTTGTGTTAAATCACTTTTCAAGGCACAAACCCACCACTAGGGCAGCCAAAAGGAGTTTTAGCTGGGATTTGGAAAGAAGGGCTTGAAGAGAGTCACAGAATTCCAGAATGGTTTGGGTTGGAAGGGACTTTAAAGAGCGTCTTGTTCCATCCCCCTGGAAGTGTCCAAGGTTGGACGGGGCTTGGAGCAACCTGGGGTAGTTGGAGGTGTCCCTGCCCATGGCAAGGAGTTGGAAGAAGATTTGGTCCCTCAAGACCAAACTATTCTGTGACTCCATCACCCAGGGTGGATCAAAATTAATAATAAAATTATAGGATTGAGGAGAAAAGAGATTTAAGGTGTTACCTAACTCCCTGTGTGTTGCCTGAGGGACTTTATCCAATGTCGAGCTCTGTGAAAAACTCACGCCCTCTTTTAAAGACACTGCCCATTGTGCTCGTTCTTCCCTCTCTCCTGTGGGTGGTTTAAAGTTTTAGCTGCAGGACTTGGAGAGACTTCCCAGAGACACAGGGGTGTACCCAGGGTGTGTCAGTAACAGCTCTCAGCACGTCTTTGAGCCAGCAGGATTTGGTTTCTGAACAGCATCGTTTGCACTGTTCCACAAGCTGGACATCGACACACCTCAAGGTCTGTCCCCAGTCTGTAACTCGGAATAAACCAGGGTCCACTTGGAGCAAACCAGAGCAGATTTTCTGTTCTCCAGCTGCCCATGACACCACCTTGATTGCAGTTCCCTGCACTGTGCAACTGCCAGAGGCACGAGGTGTGTTTTTATGGGATTAAATGAGCAGTGCCTGTCCTTCAGCACGGTGGTGGCTTTGAGGAACATCTCAGAGACTTCATGATCTCCACCTTTGTTTTTTTGGTAAGGGACCACCTGCCCGTACCAGAATTGCCAAGTGACTCCACCACTGCCCTGGGCAGCATGTGCCAGGGCTTGGCAACACTTTCAGGGAAGAGATTTTCTCTGATATCCAATTTAAACCTCCCCTGGCACAATTTGAGGCCATTCCCTCTCATCCTGTCCCTGTTCTGTGGGAGCAGAGCCTGACCCCCACTGCCTGCCCCCTCCTTTCAAGGAGTTGTGGAGAGCCAGGAGATCCCCCCTGAACCTCCTTTTCTCCTCCTTTTTTTGCCCTAATTCTCCTGACGTGAGTTGGGTTGTCTGAGATACCCCTAAAAGGTCACTAGAAATTAAAAAGAGAGAAATACCTCCAGTACCAAGGAGTTATTAACCTACTCAGGAACTACAGCTTGTCATGGGTTTAAAATGAAGGAGCACCTAAAAACGATGAGCCAATAAAAGTTCCAATTCATAGAGAGAATGGTGAAAGGGTTCCATGGTAAATGGAAATGGTAAAAACCCTGAATTTGGATGAAGACAAATAAAACGTCATCAGGCACAACACTAATCCCTTCCTCTTCGAAATAAAAGCTGAGAGCTCTTCCACAAGTGCATTTTCTCCCCACAACAAACATCAGGAAGATGTGCTTTAAACAGAGACTTGTGCAGTTTTAAAACAAATCTCTCCTTGCACTTGAAAACCGTATCTTCGAGCTCCAAACCCGCTCATCTGAACACTTCAGCTGGAAATGAAAGGATGCCAAATGGAATTAACCAGAGTTTACAAGCACTGAAACAAGCTGGCTTTGGGTTTTCTCCAAGAAATCAATTTAAATTATTTGAGTTATAATAACTAGCAAGGCCTGAGGCATTATATCTTATTTCAATATTCCTCTTGAGTATGAGATTTTCTGCATAAAAAGGCAGGTTTTTGTAAAAAAAAAATTATTCCTGCTTCTCTCTGTGGGAGAATTTAATTTGATTTTTTCCCTGTGTGATACTGAAATGGAATTTAAAAGATGACACCATTTATTTCTCCTCAGTATGTTTACTCAGTTATTACAACTAAAAAACCTGATGTTTTGTCTTCCAATCTAACGTTTTCAGAAAAATAAAATTAAATAAAAATCAATGCTAATAAAAACTTCACACAGAAATAAGTCAGAAAATGAGGGGTGGTTTTTTTTTTTCCTACCACATCTAATTCTGATGTGAAGAGCACCTAATTCTGAGTTATTCATCACAAGCAGTTCCCTAAAGCACTTCTAACATAAGGGAAACTCTAAAAAGGTTTCACATACCTGGCAATGTTAATTGAGAAAGTCATGGAGGACCCAGAAAATTAATATATAGAGGCAAATTAAGTATTACATTGATTTTAAAAAGAACAGAGGCACTGGGTTAATTTTTCTTCAATTCCTAACTGGATTAGTTTTTCTTAAAATGCATCTTTTTTCAGAATTTCAGGACAAAAAAATTTTGGAGCAAACAACAAAAAGGCAGAAGTGACACCTCTTGCCAAGGCTTCCAAAAAAATCTTTAAAAATGTTGCTTTTTATTTTACACTTTTCTGAGCTTCTCTGCTCTTAACATTAAACCTTTTTCTAGGTAGCTAATAAAATACCTAAATTCTAAAATCCCTGCTGTGATTTTAACCCTTTATATCCCAAACATTTTGTCAGGAGGCCTGGAGATGTTTGAAGAGTGGAGCAAGATCCCCACTTGTCTCCTTATTTCTGTCCCAAACGCCCTCAGATTTTTCCTGACCCACTGACCACTCCCATCTCTCCCACCTGGATAATTCCAGCTGTTTCCAGAACACCCCACTCTGTATAAAAAAGTCTTTTTGCCCACAGAGGATGTGGACTCCCCATCCCTGGGAGTATTCAAGGTGAAGTTGGATTGAGGTCTGACCAACCTGAGAAATAGTTCTATTAAAAAAAACCCCCAAAAACAAACAAAAAATTCCAGCACAAACCAAACAAAAATCTACAAACAAACAAAAAAGAAAACAAAAAAACCCAAACCAAATAAACCAACCCAAAAAAAACCACCCAAACCAAGAAATCCCTCAAAGCAAACAAAAACCCAAACAAAAAAAACCCAAACAAAAAAAACACACCCAAAAAAACCCAAACAAAAAAAACACACCCAAA
>VZTH01013882.1:96056-109624 GCA_013397815.1 Aleadryas rufinucha
CCAAAAAAACCCAAACAAAAAAACCCGAAAAAACCCAAAAAACGCCAAACAATAAAACCCCAAGCAAACCCAAAAATCAAAAAAAACACCCCAAAACACCTCAAAACACCCCAAAAAACCAACCCCAAAACAAAAAAAAACCCAAAACACACCAAAAAACCCCAAAACACACAAAAAAACCCCCAAAACACACACCAAAAAAAAACCCAAAACCCCCAAAACAAAACAAAAACCAAACCAAACATCCAAACAGAGAACCCCAGAATGGTTTGGGTTGGAAAGGACCTTAAACCCCATCTTCTCCCATCCCCTCCTTCCACCTCCCACTATCCCAGGTTGCTCCAAGCCCCATCCAACCTGCCCCATGTGGACACTCAGCCAGCAGCAGGACACCAGAGGAAATCTGAAGCCATTTTTGCCTTTTGAAATGTCTTTTACTCAAGAGCTTCGATCCATTTCAGGAAGTTTCCTGCACGTGGTGTCTGGCTTTAGGCGCTTTAGCAGCACCAGGGATGTCACCGGGACAAGGCAGAGGCTCCATGGTCACACACATCCATCTCCTCCCTGGTTTCAGTTAAGGAAGATGTGTCAGCATGGATAAAATGGTCTCATTCCCTCATCCCAGACCTCCCCCAATGACTCAGCTCATCCCATTTTTTCTGCCTCTCCAGCTCACCCATTATCACCAGCGGAAACATCATCTCCCTTTTTGCCAACACCCATCCCCACAACCCGTGGCAGTGAGGGTTTTACTCAACAATAAAGCTTTCATGGCCACACTGTTACTGGGTGAGGAGAGTTCTGCTTTCCAGGGAATCCCAAACTGAGTGCACATCCTATTTGTGACTCATTTTGGACGTGCCAGAGAAGCCAACGCTGATGTTTAACCTCCAGATTCTTCCAACACCCCTAGGAGGGATCAATCCCAGAACAATCCAACCACCATCAGCTCCTCTCTGAAAGGCTGAATCTGTCAGAGGTGTGACATTCTCAGCTGTGGATGAAGCAAAGTGGCTATAAAAACTTGATACATAAAGGAAAATTTAGATTAAAGGGTGAAAATCAGATTTTTTTAAAAATAAAGCTGACTTAAATATTTTATTTGCATGAAAATCGCCCTAAATTATTTTTTACATTATTTGAACATATAAATAATTTGGTTTGGGTTTTTTTTAATTACCCTCTGGAAGGCAGACAAAGATCCCTCAGGAAGGAGAGAAGGAGCAAGCGCCAAGTTTTTATTCGAGTGTGCTCTCCTCAAAGGGCCCCATTCATCTACTGATGGATATTTATCTCATTATTTATACAACTATTGGCTGCAGTCAGTGGCACTTGCAGATCTTTAGTGTGATTATGTCCCAACAGGATGCACATCCACGCTTGAAAAACACAAAGTGTCTCCACAAAGATTTATAATCCTAGAAAGGCAATTTCTTCCCACACCACAACAGAATTCAGCCCTTAAATGCTCCCCAGCTGAAACACAAATCAACCATTTACAAGCTGATTAAGCACTCAGGAAAGCTTTCACTCACACACCTTTAAATCCCAGAACAGCTTTCCTTCACGACTGCTGCCAGTAATCGTCTTTAAAAATCTAACTCGGATGCTTGGCTTGAATTTTGAAGTGATTCTGATTAAAACAAAATGTAACTTTGCTTGTGATAAATGCTGCTTCTGCTGCACAGAGGGAAGAGAGTTCTTTCAGCTTAGCAGTGGTCTCAGCTGAGCTGCCCTGACCCTGGGACAGGAGCAGCTGCACAAACAGGACCAGAGCATCCTGAACATCATTGCCAGGGGCTGCCCGTGCCCCACACTGGATGAACTCGGGTGTGAGGTCTGAGAGAGGGACTTGGGACAAGGACCTGGTAGGGTGGGACAAGGGGGAACGGCTTCAGATTGAAAGGGAGCAGGTTTAGATGGAAATTTGGGAAGGAATTCCTGGCTGGGAAGGGGGAGAGGCCCTGGCACAGGGTGCCCAGAGAAGCTGTGGCTGCCCCTGGATCCCTGGAAGTGTCCAAGGCCAGGTTGGACAGGGCTTGGAGCAGCCTGGGATAGAGGAAGGCGTCCCTGCCCATGGCAGGGATGGAATGGGATGAGCTTTAAGGTCCCTCCCAACCCAAACCATTCCAGGATTCCATGATCTGCAAGAAGAGAGGAGTAACTCACTCTGTGAAGGGTTAGTGAAGGCTGAGTAAACACCCAGAGCGGATTCCAGACACGCCTCCATCCCTGTTTCCTCCTGGTGACACCAATTCATTGGGGTATCCTGATAAAAAACCCTGACACGAGCCAGACAGATTTCATTTCCCCCATTAATAGCTGTGACTTGCTCTGTTTAATCCCTCTTTAGGAGCTGTTTGTTCTTCTGGACATCGAGTTTTAATGGAATCTCTTGTAGGTTTTGCTGTGCCAGGGACCTACCAGGGTAACACAAACCCATCTTTTTCCATTAAAATCTCCATGCCAACAGGTCAGACACTCGTTGAAAACGGATTTCTGGATTCCAGAATTAAGAAAGCAGCACCCCACCAATTCAGCCAGATCCTCCAAACCCACTCATTTTTGTTTAAACTTCTAATTCACCTTCACCCATCTTATTTTTCAAATCCAAGTGATCACAGTCCCTCCTGTTCTGGGGGGGAATCCTTGAGCTTCCAGGGTCACACTGGTACAATTATATTGATTAAACTCGAGCAGACCTTGACTTCTTCCCTATTTGCTTGAAGAACAAGTCACCCTCAAACCCATGAAGAGCAAAAGGGACTTCATCAGGTTCTGTTGAACAGCAAGATGGGAAATCAGGAACAGCTCCTGAGAGGCAGGAAGCAATGGATTTATAGAAGAGGATGAGCTGAAGAACTGTGAATGCAGCAGAGCCTGAGATTCAAAACTCACCAGAGCACACTGCATCTTCTAATTATTGATGAGAGATTATTCCAGGCCAGGTTGGACGGGGCTTGGAGCGCCCTGGGATAGTGCAAGGTGTCCCTGCCCATGGCAGAGGGTGGCACTGGAGGAGCTTTTAAGGTCCCTTCCAACCCAAACCACTCTGTGACATAACCAAGTGACTTCTCATAGCCCTGAAATCCATCTGCATCTCTCCAACCAACAGTTTCTCAGCAAAGTTAAAGCTTTGTGTCATCATAAATTCCTTCTGTAAGTCAGAATGCCCCCACAGCTCCTTCAGTCATGATCTACCCAGGGCACAAAGATCTGGGAATTCTGTACCACAAGCAACAGCAGAAACCACTTTTTTTTGTATCTAAATCCCCTGCTTACTGAGGCTGTGAATCTTTTGCAACCAAACACTCTTGAATTAAATATTTCTAAGCAACCTGATTCATCAGCTCCAAGTCAAAGGCCTCCTCAGTAAGCAGAGGGAGCTGGCACTGTGGAAACACAGGTTTTATTTTTCACAGGGCACTATTACTCAAATCAGAACACCACAACTGAATTTCATGGCTCCACAAAGGTCAGCCCATCACACAAAGGTGTACTGAAAACACTTTTGATTAAAATGATTTTGATTATTCAAAAACCAACAGAAAACACCGAATGTTATCAGGCTGCTTTGGGAAGAATGCGTTTCCCTACAAATGTTTTCCAAAGAGTCTCCAGTGGCAAGCAGCCAGCACAGCCCCACTGAAATAGTTGGAAACCATTCCATTACAGGGGTTTTGGAACAAGTATCAAAGGAACCGAGCTGCAGTTAAATAAAAGCAGAGGTACCCATCAGGGAAGGGATGTTTCTCTCGTGATCTGCTCTGGAAATCCCCTTCTGTCTGGAAAAAGAGGAAAAAAGAGGAGGCTTCTTGGCAGGGTCTCCAAAACTAATTTATAAAGCACGTGTCCAAACAGCAACAACAACAGAGACCTGCTCAGAAGGGAGGATTTGGGATATTTGACGTGTACTGGTCAAGGTGAAGATGGAAACGCCTCAAAATCACATCTTTAAATTATAAAAACCTCCATGGTGCTTTAGGTAAGTTCTCCACTGATGAAAAACAATTGTATCAATTTTTTTCTGCCTGTCACCAGAAAAGAAAAAAATGCTTTTAAACTTTAAAGCAAGGAACTTTTTTCTGTGTCAAGGCTTGGAACATCACACTCAGCTCCACAGGACAAACCAGCCAAATTCTGCTGTTACCTGAGCAATTCTTCACTTGTGCTTCTGATCTCTGCCAACAAAACCAGATCTGGGACACTCTGGTGATTTATTTTGAGAAAAGTGCCGAATTCATCACAACTCCCCCAGTAACATCCCATCAAGTCCTCACTAAAGTCTGCCCTTTATGCTCTACCTGATGCAAATCTGCATTTTCTGTGTGATCCAAGAGATCCCCTCAGCCCCAAGTTCAACAACACCCAACCAAAACTTTCCCCTTCTTTCACAGAATCAAAGCAATAAAACCAGTCACAAAAAACCACAAAGGATTTTAATTTCTGTCATGAACACACAACAGGTCTTTTCAAGGCAGAATCACCCAACAAATTCAGCAGCTGGAAAACAGTGTGAGTTGATCTAAACAAGCTGTCAACTGTTTATTAGGGACATCCACACAACACAGGTGATTATTTAAATAATTTAAAAAGAATCAAACCACATACATAAAAAAAAACACCAGAAAAATCACACTGGCCATGATTTATTACAGAATTCTCCCATTTCTGAGACTCTCACACACGTAACACCAACCTGATCAGTTCAACACAGGTGGACATAACAAGGCATCCTGGTGTTCCACAGTAAAAAAAACCCAAATAAATAAAAGGAAAAGCAGATGAAATTCCCAAGGTAAGGTGCACCAACACCCTGTGGCATCAGAGTACATCAGTGAAGGGGAATTGTAAGGATGTTACACAAGAGGTAGAAGTAAGATTTTTGCAGCGTTCAAACACCCACAGTTGTTTTACAGAAACACTTAAATAAGCCTAAATTGGTTAGTGATTAACATCTTGCATAATCAACAATTTACTTTTTTTGAAGCTAAGTTATAATTTCACATATTTCTGTTGGGCCCAGTCGAAATCTCCCTCAGTGATATTTCACTAGCAGTGCAAAATGGGATATTTTAAGGAAATGAGTTTGACCAACACACATGTAAATGATCCACTTCAGACACCAAACAGTAATATTAAAATATAGACACTATTCATCTTGGTATATCTGTCATAAAAAATAAAAGGAAACTTATCTTTTCCCATCTATACATTGGAAACAGCCTAATTCTGTGAAAAAACTATGCTCATTGAGTCACCACTGTGCATAAACAAGTTGTGTTTTATTCAGTAAAAAACATAAAGCAATCTTTGTCTGGCAATGATTTTTACTCTCATTTATTCTCTCTCCAACCAGCTCTTTTTTTGTGCACTATATGCAAATATTTTCCTTCTTAAAGCTCATTTGGCAACAAGCAAAGAGGATTTTTAACTCCAGCTCCTCAAGTTGTTTAGAAGCTGCTCCTAACCCAACATATTTTCAATCTCTAACAGCACAGACACGTACATTAAACACATTATTTTGCACCTTTGATTGCAGTATTGCTAATGAAGAAAAAGAAGGACCTTCCATTCTACAGAACTGATAAATCTGATTGGCAAAGTTATTATTTTAGAAAATTACAAAGCAGTTGTCTACCAAAAAAAATACTTGATAAAAATCAGACATCTCAAGTGCTACAAACCAAAAAAGAAAGTGCTGGTGACTGACATGGATAAACTGGAATAAATCAAGGTCTCAGCATGGTTTAAGGCTCTATTTCCCCCGAAGCAGAACGGGAGAAAAAGGAGGTGCAAAATTCCCAGGAACCCACCAGTTCAGCCCCAGTTCCTGCAGCAGGGACATTCCCCAGCTTTGAGAGAAAGCAAAATTCTCCTGGCTAATTCCAAGGATCCTGAGGGAAGAGGCTGGGAACTCATCCCTCCGGAGTTTCTCAGTAACAAACGTTCAAGGGGAGCTACTGAGCTCGTGTTTAAAGAGCTCCTGAGCTCAGGGTAAAGCAGCAAAGCCAGATCAAGACAGAAATCTCTTAAAAGCTGTGGCTTCAATGGAAGCAGGACCGTGCTCAGCTCTTCAGCAGCACAATTACACAAAAATAACAATTAAAATACGTATTCCAAAGTCAACTGCCCTCGTATTGACTGCTGTGAGGTGTTCCCTGCTCCTGTTCAACCTACAAACACTAAATAATCAATAACTCAAAAGTTCTTCCACTTTAATGACTCCATTAGGAAAAATAAATAAATCTGTAGCAGACTGTGGCCATGAAGAATTTAACATTTAGTTCTGCAGCTAAGATCACAGACTGTGCCACAGAAATAAAGATATAAAGAACAAAATCCCCCAAACCCCACTGCTTTGGGCTGTGCCACCACGCAGCATTTGTCAAAACTGCAGCTCCCACACAGAGAATGGGCCAAAAAAAAATTAAATTCCAATACCCAGCTTCCAGAGCAGGTAAAAACAGAATTAAAAAAAAATAACAAACATATAGGCTTAAGGTCTGTTTGTTGCATATTTTTTACAGTATTCAAACAAAACAAAAACCCAGCTTCCTGCAGAATCAGAGCTGTGACTGAATGGTGATTCAGTAAATTGTGTTAATGTGTGAATATCCCACAGAGCCAAGCTGGATTCTGCCACTGGAGGAAGAACAGATTTGAACCACAACCCAACCCATTTTGTGCTCAGCCCTCCTTGCCCTTTGCCATCTCCCAAGCCTGGACAAGCTGAGCTCAAATCCTGCCTCATTCCCTTCCCTGCCAGCAGCCAGGAGAGGAGCTGATCCTGATCCTGATCCCAGAGGGAGAACCACATCATCCCCTGGGCTCCAGCCAGCTGTCCCCAAGCCCTCTCCTGGTCCCTCAAGCTGGGACAGAGCTCCATTCCACATGATTTAAACCCACCTGGGAGGAAGCTTGGCAACCAGAGCAGGGCAGGAGGAAGCCAACTCTGCCCCAAATCCCAGCAGCTGCACCCTGACAGCATCCACCAGCAGGAGATGGGGGATAAACAAGGGAATCTTGATTCAAGCAAAGATTCCTGGTCCCTCAAGCCCTCCTGACCATGGAGGCCAAAAGAAGAGTGATGCTCTCTGCTGGAATTAGGGCTCCCTGCAGCTCACTCCTTCCTGAAGCTCCCTTTTTCTCCTTTATATCCCCAAACAAAGGGTTGCAGATCAAACACAATCCCCAGCAAGTTGTGCTCGTGGTCACCTCTGGAGAAGGGCCCAGGAGAGCAGCCCAGGGAGCTTCCCACAAAATCCTGGGGTATCCCCACACTCCTCTGCAAAGGGAAACACCTCCACAAAGCCTCTCACTCAACACAACCCCCACCTCAAACCCTTCATTTCCTCCCAAGAGAAAAGGTGCCAGGAATAAACAAAAGAGACTTATTGTGGACTAGAGCAGCAGTTGTGACTGTAAGGCAAATCATTCCCGAATTTCACACAGCCAGGTACAGGCAAAAACATTGGTAGTGGTGGCAAATACCAGCAGCAAAGAAAAAGACTCAGTTTGGGAAGAATAAAATCCAATAGCAGCAGTTTGGGAACTGAATGTCACCCACTCCTGAAAAGGCCACAGTGAGACGAGCATCACGAACTTAAATAACCACCCTGCATGCTGCTCTAATGAAAATAACAAATTAATACCCATTTCTGAGTTTTAGTTTTATATAAATAGCATCAGAGCAACTTAACTGCCAGAGGGACCTCGTGGATACAGAAAAACAGAGATAAAAAACCTATAACCAGAAAAAAAAAAATGAGAGTTCTTCCCCTGCTGCTGGCCTCCCTTCTGGCAATTAATGAGGTTGAATCACCCTAAAACACCACTTATTTATACAGAATACAGAAATAATTATCATTCTTAAG
This sequence comes from Aleadryas rufinucha, assembly GCA_013397815.1. Taxonomy (NCBI): domain Eukaryota; kingdom Metazoa; phylum Chordata; class Aves; order Passeriformes; genus Aleadryas; species Aleadryas rufinucha. Next base: position 103,934 of record VZTH01013882.1, read on the forward strand.
TCTGTGTTGTACAGGACTATCAATTTGGGATTTTAAACCATTAAAGATTCACTCTCAGCTACCAAAAAGCACCCTGATAATAATCCTGACTTTCAAAGGGACACCTGAGTATCCCATTTATTTAAACAGGAGCCATCCAGTGTCCCTGCCACCAGGGCTGGATGCAACTCTGCCACCTTCTTCACCTCACCCCAAAAATTCACAAAGTATAAATCAAAACAGGGCAAAACCCCAAACAATTAAATCTCCAGAAAGCTGAGTGGGAGGGTGGAAGTGAAAAAGAAGGGAATAAACTGAATTTTACCTCATTGCTTCTCAAAATGGGGAGGGAAAGGGAGATTTTTTTTTCCCTTCAAAAATTAAACTTGACTCCAAACCAAAACCACCTCTTTGGCTTAAGTGTGACCTAAAACCTCAATTCAGCTTCCCTTGAAGACAATAAAAAAATGAACACAATTAGTCCCTAAAGCCACAAGCATTATACTTGTACTTATTCACACCAAAAACTCAGTGCAAGGCTGAATTTGTACCTTGTTGCCAAATTAAACACGAGGCAGCGAAAATAATCCTCTGACTGCCAGGGCTGCTGCAACTCCAGGTGTTGTTTTACAAAATAAAGTGGGTTTTTTTCCCCCTAAAATGCAACAGGATTCGTAATAAAACAACAGAAGTGGAGCAGTCTGAGATGAGAATTGAAGACAAAAGTCATTCCAGGTCTGATGCTGCCCATAACCAACTCGTTTAAAGAAATGGGCACTGAAAAAAAGCATTTTTGGTCGAAGACCTGGAGTTTTGGTGAAGAAAAGAGAGCGAGGCAAAGTGAAACACGAGCATTTGTAGGGCATGACAAGGAGCATCTGACCCCGGGCACATGATCCAGGGGGACATTCCAGAGCCACAGTGCTCCTTAAAGAGCCCCAAACCGCATGATCTCGTGTGTGCAATTAACATAATTAACAGCATACGCTGACTGCGGTCAGATGCAGCCACTTTAAAATGCATTTTTAAAATTTAACCCTTTAAAATGCATTTTTAAACTGAAATTGGAACCAGAAGTGACCACAAAGCTTTTTACCACTGTGGAAAAATGAGACTGTTAAAGGCACATTAACTATGAACTAATTAAGATCATGTTCCTTCACGATATTAATTAACACATGAGCAGTACAGTAAGAACCAATTACACCCTAAACATTCCCCACTACAAAACAAACCCTGCAGGACCCACAAGGGTTCTTTAAACAGGAAAAAAAACAAAATCCAAAACACATCCAGACTTTCAAATTCTGATTTCCTGTTTAATTACCCCGATTAAAATTAATTTACCATTGCTGTGCAATGGTAAATTAATTTTAATCGGGGTAATTAAAACCCCCACATTACCCACGAGCTGAAATACTGCAAACTCCACTTTTAAGGTGTGGAGTACAATCAGCTTCACAAATGCAGACTGAACCTTCTTAAATTAATTTGTGCAAATAAACTGCAAGTGCACACAGAGAAAACACACTAAAATAACTCTGGTACCTGATTTTTAGGCTGAAAATCACCTTTTAAGTGGAATTCACTTTCTTCAGGGAAGGAAATAAAAATCTTGCTATACTAAGAACCTGATTTCTAATCTACTTCTGCTTTTAAACTTCACTCAGTGGGTGACAACGAGGCCTGGGCAAATTTTAGCTACGAGTTTCCACGCCTCAGCAGAGTTCAGGATGGCACAAGCGAGACAACATCTGCTCTAGAAACACCCACAGGATCCAGAACGACACAACTGCATTGGGAACGATTCTGCAAGCACAGATAAAGATGGGAACAGCTCTACAACACCCACAAAAATGTCAAATTCTACACTGAGCACGACATGACACAAAAAATCTTCGTTTTTGTCCTTCAAATTTTGCTTCTATCCCCAACTTAATTCGCTTTTAACCCAAGAACTGCTCTCCAAAGCTGCTCATTAATATCCTGATACTCAAGAACCTTAATTATCAGTACATGTGAAGAGATTGTGTAACAGTGAGACAGTTGTTAAAGCATTGAAATACTCCTAAATGCCCTAAGAACACACCTTGAATTACTTATAATTCTCACCCTGAACAGCCACACTCTGATTGTCTAAGCCACACAATGGAGACTAATTAACAGCAATTAAATATATTAAACCTTCCACGCCAAAAAATAATCAGTTAAACAGCTTTGGTAACCTAGTACATAGAGTTAGCTTTGTGTAAATATTTTGCAAACATCCCTTTCCCAAAAAAAAATCCCTATATACCACGTGTATGTTTATATAATAATATACAGAGTTCCTGAGTAAATCATTAGATCTGATTATTCGGAAGATTTGGCAAAATATTTAACTTCCTATTACTAAAATAGATTTTTTAAATAAACATTCAACAAAGACATTAAAATAAATATGGAATGTGTCTGAAAAAAAATGAAGTACCATGAACTTATATTAACAACAAACAGTATTTTTTTTTAATTAAGTGCACATGAAGTTATGTTGTTACTGGTTTAAAACCCACTGAGGAATCAATAAATCTAATTTCTAATCCTGAGTGGGTTTTCTATCACCTGCCAACGTGTACTTCCACACAGTTCACACTGCAAAGCTACAAAAAGCTACAAAATCCACTTTTTTTAGTGGAAAAACCGAAGTGGACAGCGCTGTGGAAAAGCTCAGTGCACACTGGTTCTGCTGGAAACCGACCTGGCAGCACACAACTGCTGAAGCCTCTCACACAAGCAGCAGTGAACACTGATTATTCCTGTCCAGCTGAGGGGTAACCTGCCACAAAAATCCACCACCACAGCAGAGTGCATCGCTCCTGACACAGTGATTGGGGTGCAAACCACTCAGTGATCGCTTTGGCTCCGAGAAGAACTATACATGGTGCAAAAAAACAGAAATAAAACAAACCCTGAACGATTATTGAGTACCTTTAAATGTGCTAAACTGTCTCATTAACTAAAAAAAAAAAAAGGAGAATTAAGTTCTACCACACTCTGGTTTCTCAGGTGCTGGCCTGACTCAGGGCTGACACAGAGCTTCGGACAAGCACACGAGGCGATGCTCAGCTACAGTTTAGCTCCTCTGAACATTAAAATTCTCAGCAGCAGACACCAGCATTATTAAAACTGGTTATTAAACACCACAGCAAGCTGTGCCTCTCCACACCAGAACCACAGCACTGACCAGGCACATCAATTAACCCTTTTTGCTTCCCGACATCCCATGAAAATCCACCTCCCACGGTGCCGGGGCTGGACCCGAGCCCTTCCCTCCCCATCCTCGGCTTTCCTTTTGTCATCCACCATCACTCCAAAACCCTCGCCGCTTCCTCAGCTTTTTCACTTCCTTTGCTTTCCTCCTCCACGCTGCTTTTCTCCTGTGTGCTCGTGCTCGAAGAACAAAGCTCTTGGAGAAGGAGCTGCTGCTGTTTCTCGGGTGCAGCCAGGGGTGGTTTTGGCAGCGCCGCCTGCAGCGCGCACCAGAGCGCGGTGCGAGCCCTGCGCGTGGCACCAGCCAGGGCTCGCAGGGCAGCTGCCAGGGCCAGCACATCTGCAACACGAAAAGCACATCAGTGGACAAGTTTAGAAATGTTATTAATTTTTTTTTTTTTTAATTGCATAAATTTGGTCAACTCACGGCCTTGAGCAAACGCGACTCAAGGAATACCCGAGCTGCACCGGTAACGACAGCTACAACAGCTCACGTGAATTGGCTGGGCAAAAAGGGCCCAAAAATGCTGCAAAAGGGTCTAAAATGCTGGTGGACACTGGGCAAACTGGTCTCCTGAGGCTGCAGGGAGTTTTAGGGCTTTGCAGGGAGAAGGGAGCACCGATTTTTGGATGTATCCGGTCAAATACAGAGATAAAATCCCAAAGCAGCTCCATAAGGGATATGTGTGCAACTGTGAATTCTGCCAGGCCAGGGATTGCAAACCTGCACAATTCCAGTCAAAACTGCTAATATTGCAACCTCTCAGACAGAGATTGTTGATGAAATCTGGGACTAAGTGGACCAAGCTGCTCCTATATTCTCTGGGAATTTAGGAAGGGCGGGGGTCTCACCAAAACCCATCACTCAACAGGAGGGACCAGGGCCTGAGGATGCCATAACTCATTGCAACAGATGACAGAGCTGTTATTTATAGTATTGGCAATATTTAGATACTGTATTGGCAATAAATCTAATCACAGTCACCCACATAACCACTGTGTCCTTCTCCTGCCTGGCCAAGAACCTTCCCTCTACTGTTCCGGACTCACACTTGGAGTTCTGTCACATGAAAATTTTAGGAGTCATTTTAAAAGTCAGTTTGCACACAGAAGCATTGTTTTAAGGATATGACATTTTATATTTACTTTTTATTTTAATTTTAGACACCTGAATTGCAAAAGCAAAACTTTTTGACTCTCTTCCCAGCTTATCTTTCCCTCACAAGGAAGAACTACTCCACAGCCAGAGGAACCTCGCTGTCCACTTCAGCAATAAGGAGTGAATTCCTCTTTTGTCCTGAGACAAAGGTATTTTCTGAGGAAAAATAATATGATCTTTAACCCCAAACTATAAACTGTCACATTTACTGCTGCTACAGTAAATTATTATTCTGGCTTTACTTCAACAGAATTTGGGAAATGTGGAATGTCATTCCTGGTGGGTTTGTGACTTAGGTAAGGTAGACAGATAATTGATTTATACAACACTGGCAATTTTTTTATTATTCTTTTATAATCTGAAGAGAAAAGGAAGTATAGCCATACCAGGAGATAATTCTGCTTGCTTAAAAACAACCACATTTCTGCTTTTAGGAAAACCACTTATGGTTATATAATGTCACTGAGCAGTTCTTACAGTTCTCTTCCAACCAAGAGGAAAAAGTTTCAAAGTTTTTAAAAATGGGCAAGTTTTTAAAAGTTTTAATGGGAAAACAAAAAAAAACAATAGGAATCAAAGTAATTTAAGGTCTTAAAAAGTAAAATTGTCTATTTCTTTCACTGAAACGACAAGAATTGCTGCGTATTGCAAATTTACATTTTTTAAGCGGAGCATATTCACAACTAAATCCTCAAAAAAGCTTTGGGAGCTGCAGGAAAGGGCAGCATTACCTTTCTCACTGTTACAGCGAGGCACCCCCTGGCTCTGGGGGTCAGCAGCCTTCACCACCTCATCCTCCCGACGCGCCTGGGTCACCTGGATGGCTTCCAGGTGCAGCTCCAAGGTCCTGGAGATGTTCCCGTGCACGGGGGCACCACCAAGCCTCTCCATCCTTCCCACCAGCGTGAGCACCTGGCAGGAAACACCAAAAATCACTGAGTATCAATTAAAAAACAAACAAACCCTGAAAGAACTCCAGGAACTGCAGCTCCCCAAGGCCTACCCTGGCTCGCTCCCGGGACTGGTCGGCAATCAGGCGATCCACGCGGGACGGGTTCGCGGGGAGCCGGGACACGGGGCTGCTGCTGGAGCTGGAGATGCGCTGCCCTGGGAAGTGCCTGGCAAGGTCAGCCTCGGCCTGAAAGGGAAAAATCAATTTTCCAGCGGGATTGTTCGAAATTAGTACAATATTATAGAAAGGAATGAGAGGCTTGTCTTCACAAACGAGCTCTGGGCCTGCTGGTAGATGGAATTAGCACTGGGAGATAAGGGGAAACAACGGGAAGGATTCCACTGATTGATGA
>VZTH01013883.1:0-35707 GCA_013397815.1 Aleadryas rufinucha
TGCTGCTGCTGCTGCCGCTGCTCTGAAGGGTGCAGTGTTTTCTGTGCACACAGACTCCAGCATTGATGTGGCTGGAGGATGCTTCCATTGAGGGCAGCCCATCTGTGGCAAATGCTTCTAAACGCACTATTTACCTCCCATCTGGTCCGCCTGATTATTGGGGGGAGGGGGAAGGGTCATTATTTCTCCCTCTCCCTTCGTGGTGCTCAGAGGCTCCTTTCTTTCTCCCCTCTCAGCCCCCCTCCCCCATGCCATGCCCCAAAAAAATTCTTTGCGATTTTTTTTTTTTTTGGAGACCTCTTAGCAGCCCTCCTCTATCACTCCCCCTGTGCCAGGAGCTCCTGAGGAGGGCGGATTAGGAGCTGTACCCCCTTCCACAGACCCAGCGCTCCCTCCCGGGTCCTCTCCATCCAGTGAGCGACTCTATCCCAGATCTTCCAAATGCTGCAGAGTCATGGTACCCCAGAGAGGCCGAGCCAGACTCCCTCGACCCCGCTGCTCGCTAGACGCCCCCTCCCCTTTGTACGGGAGGGAGTCCCAAGGGTCAGTGGCTCAACCAGGCCGGCGCAAGCCCGCATATTCCCAAAGGGCCTCTGCACAGATGAAGTTTCAGCGAGGAGCATGCCTAGGCCCCCGCATCTTCCCAGGCAGAGTCCCTGCAGGCTACAGACAGGCGTTACACCCAGGCTCCCCTAAACCAGCAAACACAAGCAGATATGTCCTGGGGGACAACCGAATTTTCCAAGGGGCAATACAGCTTATTTCCCAGTGCCTAGATGCCTGCCAGATGTTAGGACTGGGAGCACTTTGCAGAGCCACTGGCTGTAGGCAGACCTGTCATCACTGTCCCCAAAACCTTCCAGAGTGGGGTCTGTAGAAGTTGTCGCCTCCTGTTCCTTTGGTCCTGGTCTCCCTGGCCCCACTGTGCCACTCTCTGGCAGGAATCCCGTGGACCATTTCAGATGGGTGCAGTTGGGAGTTTGTTTTTGCCAGAAGTGGCTCTCAAATTTAGAGATAACTTGTCAGGGATTTTCTTCAGCTCCTTGTAATTCGGTGCTCTCCTCATCCTCGGTGGTTTGGGCTGGGTTTGGGGTGTATTTCCTTGCTCTCAGGCACACAGTCAAACAATTCATGAAGCTGATACGAGGCTTTTGCTGGACAGTAACGCCTGGATTCTGGTTTAATGTCTGTTCAGCTGCTTTTCCCAAATACTTCTGGAGCGGTGTTTCGGTTGCTTTCCCCTGGCTGTGCTCCTCGGCAATCTGATCCGGCTCGTCCTGTCCGCTCGCCCTTCCCCGAGCACATCTGCCGGGCGAGCGCCGTTCTGGGGATGTCCCCTGCTGCAGGGACAGGCGGAGCCCCCACCCCGGGTGCAGTGAGGGGGTGGCGGGGGGTGCGTCCCGCTCTGCTCTCACTGCAGGTCGCCACAGGAAATCTGAGGGACCGGGAGGGAAAGCTGGAAAAGAGGTGGTAAAGAGCATGTAGAGGGCAGCAGTGGGGATAAGATTTCCTTTCCCTGACAGGGCTGGGGCCACTCCTCCTCTGGAAAATAATAATAATGATAATCCCAAACCCCCAAAATAATCACCCCCCCAGCAACCCAGTAGAGCTGCTCCTTTTGGCTTATGCACCCTGAGCTGGTTTGTGTATTTTCTGCGCATCTGTAGTGAAAAATTAATTAACATGTGGTTATTATTTTCTCTCCTGAGTAACTTTCCCTTGCCCTCCTCCAGGCCTCTCATCAGAACAGGCCTAATCAGATTTGGGTGGCTTGAGAGCGGGGACTGTGCACTGAGAAGGGGGCATCTGCCTTAGGTGGTGGTCAGAGCAGATGGTGGTCTTCTCAAAGAATGCACTGGGAATAGGAACAGCAGTGCGGACGGATGTCTGGCACAGAGACTGTTCACATTTCTTTTTCCCAGATGAACGTCCCAAAGATGCTGGACATTTAACACATACAATTAAAAAAGCCCTACGCAGATAAACACAGGCGGTTTAGCGGTGTAGGACATTGTTGCCTGACAGCCCTATTCACACACGGGCTGGACGCTGCATCCTTTAGGTCAGGGTGCTGGAAAAAAATACATTTAGGCTGTAGTGAAGAGGAGGAGAGTATCTTTGTGTGCTACTGCAGCACAGACAATGGATACAGCCCAAAGTGCCCAGATCTGCCCTTCTTTCCCATGGCTGACACACGCTAAGGTGTGAACCCCCTCGTTATCCGAGGGCTGGACCGAATCCTGGCACTGGATGGGCAGCACTCATCCTTCTCCCCAGCTTTGCTAAGAACTGTGGGAGAATTTGTCCGTGACAAGGTGCTAAGATGCAGTTCATTATAATCTCATGTCCCTCTTGTCCTAAGCATTTAGCATCATTTAGACAGTCTTTCCCAGACAAACGTGGAGCGAGATGGAGCCACAGTGCAGGGAAATGGACAGCGCTCGGTGACAACCGGCGGAGCAGATGGCTGTGGCCGGAGCAGCGGGTGTGCAGGGGAGGGTTCTCCTCAGACTTGGGCTCGGGCGTTAGCTGCTCTCTAAATCGATGCTGTACTTGGCCGTGTGTGGTGGGAGCTTGTCACAACTCCGGCGCGGCGGCCAGGACAGATTCGTGCTGGCAGGCCGTGATGCAGGCTGGGGGGCTGCGGGATGAGCAGGGGAAGCCTGCCGTCAGCCCGGCCCTTCGGGGGCTGCGCGGAGCCGTGGGGACCAGGCAGGCTCTGCAGCACTGCCCACGTTTGATTCTGCTTTGCTGCTCTCTCCCCGTCCCCCGCAGCGCTGACACGAGGCTCTGGGGCTCTGTAGGCATCGCTAACAGGATGAGGGCATTGCTCGAGTGGGTTGCTGCTGTTGTACAGGTACAGCTCACCTGTGCCGGCTCCCCCGGAGCCAGATGTTCAAAATTATTTCACGATCGTGCCTGGTGAAGCTCACCCGAGGAACGGTGTTGGGGTGGGGGGAGCACTGGCAATATAATTGGTGGGTCCAAAATGCAAAATGGATGGAGGCTTTCGCCGACAGCAGGAAAACTATCCCACGGGACAGCGGATAAATCTCACAGTGCAGCCTATCCCTAAATTCGTTTTAGCTCCAGAGACAGGGAGTGTTGTGCTGTGAAAGCTGCGGTGCCAGGCCGTGGGACAGCACAGCACAGTGGCAGAATGCCGGAGCTGAGGAGCCGGGCATGTCAGAAAGATGCTGCTCCAACAGCTAATAGAGGCTACATTTTTCCTGATACAAGTACCCTTCAATGCCCATATTCAGTGCCCCAAAAAGCTGCACATCTATAACCTCTAAGAACATCAGTCAACAGAAGGTTTTCACGGCGTGAATAACCACTCAGACTTTCTGGGGACTTCAAGTGATAAAAAAAATAAATCAAGACCATTCAGAAGAGCCTTAGACAAGGCAGATGGGCCTGAGGGTATTATCTGAGAAATTGTCTATTACTCCCATTGCACCAGCCTTACTTAGAGCATGCAGAGCTTTCACCTGCAGAGAGATCCCACCCTGAGCACACAGGGCAGCACCAGCTTTTCCAACGAGTGGAACCGGTGGCAAGTTTACATTTAAATGTGCCCTTCGGAGACTGGAACAATTCTGGCCTGGGTGCATGGTCCCATTCAACCCCATCTAAAGAAAATCTCCCACATTAGCCTCCTCTCCAGATTCAGCTCCAAGTTTGCACAACATCAGTCACAGATTTTAGATCTGAAGCTGCTCGTGGTAAGAGTCAGAGAGAGCAGTGACACCCAATCCCCTGGGCCCAAGAGCTGGCTTAGGCTCACCAGGCAGTAGCTGAAGCCTTGGCAAGGTGAATTTAAAGAGCTCTGATGATCCACAGCTACACAGACTGGCAGAATGAAGCTCCTCACTGAGCTGGGAGCAGGAGATCTGGCAGCAAAGCCCACTTCCAGCTCCTGCTCGCTCCCACCCCTTCAGGACAGCCTGCTGAAGCCACTTCTAAGGATAAGGGGGAAACCAGCATCTCATTCAGTCCCTGCTTTATTTCTGCCAAGCCTATAAGCCTGATTACAGGCAGTCCAGTCCCACTGTGGTCATTAGTCCCAGCTCCAGAGATACCACCATCCCAGCCACCCTCCTCCTTGGGTGCTGGCTTTGGTTACCAGGACTCGTGAGACCTGGAGCCCCATCAGCAAGGGTTCCAGTTCCCAATACATGCCTGACCAAACAGTTTCTGAAAAAATAACTCTCTGCCATCTACAATGCACATCTTACATGATTCCAGAAACAGGCATGGCATTGCTGATCCAAGACAAGAAGTATTTTTTGGATAATATTTATCCAAAAGTTATCTCTCTCCCCCACAATTGTTTTCATATTTGTAGTTCTCAAAGGGTGTCACTCTGAGGAAGGTCTGAAAGCAAACAACCAAAGCACAGCTCTGCCAGGCCTTGGTCAATGAGGCTGAAATGGAAAGAACCCCAGGTCTGACAAGGGGCTGTTTTTCCCACACTCCAGGTTATGTCCCACCTTTGCCCAGGAAGAGGGTCCAAGCATTCAGGGCCAAGTCAATGAGGAGCAGAGAGGACTGACTGTAAGGACAGTACATGGCTGTTCTCAGGTCTCCTCGTGGGCCATGGCTCAGACGGGCTTGCTCTGACCACAGGCAGAAGGGGGAATTCGGTCACTGACTAAAGTCTGCAGCAGAGCCCAGACGGGCAGCCACAGTCCTTTCAGAGAGAATTTTCTCAGGACCATTCTCAGCAATAATCTCCTGCTGATACAACTTGTTCAGTTTTGGTTTTACCATCATGTTAGGCTGGATATGAGCAGTCTGTGAACTTACGCTGTGGGCAGGCAAATGGCAGGGAAAGCCCAGGGGTGTGCAGGAGCATTGGTGGAGTGTCCATCCACCTGTCCTGGCCAGCATGGATGCTCTGGCATTGCCATGACAGAGGGATGCATATTCAGATCTCCTTCTTTAGTGCAAATTATTAATTACCTTTCCCTGATCTCATATCAGCTGTGCCCACCTCTAAAGAATCGCATTGAGAATGGGCCAGAGCCACCCCTGAGCTTCAGTGTCTGGTTTAATTAGCTGATTGTAGCAAGGGCAGGTACCTGTTGGCCAAAATCATTGTCTTTGTTGGAAAGCTACTGACTTCCACTTTTATGGCTGGTGCCAAAGAATAGCAATTTATTTGAGGAGAAATAAGTGCAGACAGTCTGTGCAGTGTGTGGGAGCAGAGAGCAGAGCAGAGGTTTGGCTAACAGTGTCCATGTCTGGGGTCAAGGCAGCAGCCTCTGGAAGTGGAGTGGAGGCTGCTTGTGTCTTCCTGGCGCTGTGCAGGGCCCTTCACGGAGTGACAGCCAGGAAGACAATGCTGTGTGAGTGGTTTCTCTGTCCTTGCTCTGCTTTGGCTTGGCAGCCCCAGAGGATGTATTTCCCTTCCAAAAGACGGGCAAAGGCAATGCTGGTGGCTCTGATGGATTTGCTCCTCACCAAGTGGGAGGGAGCGTTCTGGGAAAGATGGGGTCACTCAGTCTCTGTGTGAGTCTCGGCTTTCCAGTTGGTAATGGGCTGCATTTATGGGAGTCTCTGGGCTAAGAATCCAGACTCAGCAGGCATCCCCGCAAAAAAGAGGAGACTAAAGTTTGGGATTCTTTTCCTGGCTTGCATTTGAAGGAGGGATCTCAAAGCAAATACTGAGTCATCCACTCATCCACACTGTGGTGACATCCAAAACCTGGGTGTCGGTGCTGCAGGTATCACCCACGCTGGTCCCCAGGTGCTGCAGAGCGTTCCAGTTTGCAGTCTCTCAGCACTGGGACAAGCAGCCAGTCCAGAGAAGCTGGTCCTTTGGGGATGCTTTTGGGTTTGCCATTCCCATCCTCAGTTTGAACGCTGGTCGTGTGGCTCCCAGAGCCGGGAGGAGGCTGGGAGGAGGCCTGCCTGCTCCCGCTCACCTGCGCCGGGCGTTTGGATCCGGCAGAAAGCCCTTGAGCTGGTGACAAAGGTCTGGATGTGGGCTGGAAAGTACAGTCCTGTCTCTTAGCAACTGGTTCCTACCTCTGAGCTCTCGGAGCCGTGTGTGGGACAGAGAGCATCAGTCACGCTCCCGCTGCCGCAGCAGCGACGCGCCGAGGAGGGGATGGGGGATCAGGCCGGCTCCAGCCACCGCCGAGGCGCTTAAAGAAGCTCAGGCATTTCTAGCACAAGCAGTCATCTGTGAGCCCAATCAAAGCTCCGGTTTAATTGCTTTCCTCGTGCCCTTCTCTGCCCGGCCAGCGGGCGCCGATTGGCTGCGGCAGCGGTGCCTGCCGGCACCCAGAGCCTGCTCCCCACCGCGCCAGGGTGGGGACGGCGGCGGGAGGAGGAAGAGGGAGGACACAGCCCGTGTGTTTCTAGAAAAATTAGGTGTCCTCGGGTCCTCCCCTGAACTCCTCCGCAGGGCACCTGGGAATCCCCGTCCTCTCACGGACATTTGCATGGCTGTTTTCCCTCTCAGGGCTTGTTCTGCTGTTTCACCCTCGTGTTTCCTCTCCCAGCCCAAAGCGGCTCCTCTCTGGTGAGCGTTTCTCAGGGGCTCCCTTGCCAAGCACTGTTTCATAAACATTTTCACGAATCCTCTGCTTTGTCCTCCTAATTAACCATCCAATTGGCCCCCAATGGAGCCTTCACCTCTCCTGTGAAGATCCTGCTTGCACAGATTATAACCTGTCAGCTGCCAATTTATTCCTCACACAGAGGGCAGGTTGTATTAATTGTCTGCCTTCCCTGTCCTGCTTGCTTTGCCCCCCCTTTCTGCTGCTCCCAAAAGCATCCCTGTTTGGAGACACAGACTCACAAAAGACCAGGGAGAGCCAGATGTGAGGCCACTCCATATGCCCCATGTGTCCAGCCTGCAGTGAAACCAGATGTGATGGGATGAAGTGTCACACCTGGGAGAGGGATCTCTGTGGATGGATTACCACGACAGAGTGTTTAAGACCATGCTTGACTTCTGCTCCCCCCATGTGTAGTCTCAGTTAAGAGCTCAAAAGAATTCCACTTGGTCATCCCAGGTTAATGGGGAATCATTCCTGGGCTTATCTAAAAGTCCGAGTTTGGCTTTTGGAAGAGCTGGGGTCCACCTAGAGTGGTTATGATGGGCACGAATCAGAATACAGAAGGGGTTTACCTGAATGCAAGGGGAGAACAAGCAGATTTCCATCTATGTCTGTCCCCTGTGGCCCCTGCCCTGACTCCCTGTGTAGGACCCTCCAGCCTTGCAGAGCCAGAGCCCTGGATAAATACGAGTGAGCGCAGGATAAACACAAGTGCCTGCGGTCATTGAGGGCAGTGGACATCTGTTTTCCTGGGTTGGGAAAGGGCATGATGGAGTCCAGCATGACCCTTTTGGTTCCATAATGTCCCCATTTCTTGAACCCAGCGTGGGCTCAGGGGGAGCAGACGTGGTGGTGCTTGGCTGTGGCAATCAGTGTTTCCAGTCTCCGGCGTCAGGGCCGGGCTGTGCTGAAGCCACTGTGGTGTGGTGCAGCTCAATCCCTGCTGTGCCCTGACCTGGAGAGGAGGCTGGTTTGGAAGGGGAGGGCGTGCAGGCCTTTTACCCCCCTCCAGCATCCGCTGAGCTGTCAGCATTTCCCTAGAGGCACATCACGCTGTTCCTGTGGGAGTCTCCGACAGTGGCCCACATACTGGGAACTGCCAGGGCACAGGGAGCTGGCACCGGGATGCCACACATCCAGGGCTCAGCCTCTCAGCCCTGCCTGACCTTGATTCACTGTAGCATCATTTGTAACTGATTTTACATAATTTTTCTTACCACTGACGAGCTGAACTGCTGCTGCTGCTCCCTATCTCCTCCTCCTCAGTTTCATTTTGACATCACCATGTTCTCACTGTAGGTGTGATGATGTCACCTGGCTGCCCTGATGGGTCTATTCCTAGGCATAGAGGGGTCACCTTGCTGTGACAGGTCATCTCGTCACTTGTTACAGTGCCTTGGCCCCCTCTGATTCAAAGGATTTTGCTTTGGTGGTGATTTTTATTAGATTAGTGCTCTGTGCTGGGGAGATCACTCACGGTGATAAGTTACTTCAAGGAAGAGCCACCTCTAGGCATGTTCTGAGTTTGTGTTACAGCTACGTATTGTCAATATTCTTTAGATTCCTAGTTTTATATTTCTTTCAGAATGCTATGGTATATAAAACTCTTCTGATTGTATAGGCAGTTTACCATTTCCCCCCCTTTTTTTTCCATTCTGGTAGCATTCTCTCCCAAATCACCTAAACCAAGATCCAAATGACATTAAGAAATCGCTGCCCACCTTTGCAGATATATTTTAAAAAAAAACCCAAATTCACATTTTAGAATCCTAGAAGGGTTCGGGTGGGAGTGGACCTTAAAGATCACCTTGTTCCAAGCCCCTGCCGTGGGCAGGGACACCTTCCACTAGACCAGGTTGCTCCAAGCCCTGTCCAACCTGACCTTGAGCACTTCCAGGTACAGAGCATCCACAGTTCTCTGTGCAAACCCTGCCTGTTTCAAAATAGGAAGAAATACTGCAACATTATAATAATCCCCAGATAATAATGCTCGTGATCTCTTCCCTGTTGGCACCCACAGCGTGGCACTTCTCCTGCACAGGTCCTGCACACCTCAGAGAGGAGTGTGATGCTCACCAGCTGACTGGGAGTGGGAAGTCCACAGCCCCAGGGAGCAATTTCCCAGGAAGGTCAGTCGGGTGCTCTGCTCACGAGGTTGCAGGAACCTTTCTCACCAAACCCAAGTGAAACAGTGCTCCAACAGCAGCTCGGGCTACCCCACGGCACCCAGTATTTTGTTATCCCTGAAAGAGCCGGCTCCCCCTCGCTCCTGGCCAGCAGGTGCAGGGTCACATTTATTGGGGAGCACTGCGCTTGCCTCTGCCTGCCAGATCCAGCTGCTCCTGTGGCTTCCCCGCCAGCGCACAGCCCGGTGCTGGCAGAGAGGCAGCTCTGCTCTCTTGCGCCGTGCAAAATGTCCTCTGCCTCCCGGGCAGAGCAGGCATCCAAGGAGCCTCTGAGCAGGCATCCGAGCAAGAATCTCTTCCTGCTGGGCTTCTCCTCTGTCCTCCAGGCAGCCCTGGGATGGGGGGCAGCCCTGGGATGGGGGGCAGCCCTGGGATGGATGGCAGCCCCATCCCCAGCCGCCCACCAGACCCCGAGCACACCAACCTGTCCTTGGCACCCTGCACCTGGGCCCTCTCCGCAGCTGGAGGCAGGGCTGCCAGTTCCAGGCTCGCCCCTCCCAGGCCGCTGTGTTTTTATTCCCAGGCCTGGGAGCCAGGACAGGAATAAGCTGAGGTCAGAGCAAAGGCCTGGACCCATCCCCACGGCTCAGCTGTGGCAGCTGAAAGAGCAGCTCGCTCTGAAGAGGTGCCTGTGCCCCGTGAAAGACACACACCTCAGCTGTGTTTGCCAGCTAAAAATAAAGCACCCGGCTCCCCTCATGAGGAAGTATTTACTTTGGGAAAAAAAAAAAAAAAGTATTGTGTACAGTTCTGGGTAGAGAAACAATGTGAATGCCCCCAGTCTTGGCCTGAGTCAGCACAGAGTGTCGGGAAAATTATTTCTTCTTGTGCCTCAGTTTCCCCAGGAGAAATGAACCCTCCTGGGCCAGAGGGATGCTCAGCTGCTCAGCAGGGCTGGGGCTGTTTTCACTGCAGTGAGTAGAGCTGGAGCTCTAAGTGCAGGATGGGGCTTCGTGTTTGCTTGGTGCAACAAGACACAACACAAAATGCTCAGCACAGGGAAACACCATCAGCGTTTTAGCAACTGCTTTTCTCCCATTTTTCAACCAGAAATGATCATAAAAATCTCCTAGCAAAATATTTCCAGGAGAAAAAAGAGCAAAATCTGTCAGTCAGAGCATTTCCCATCATCTTCTTGTGGGTTCTTTTATTATGAGCAAAACAGCTGATACTGTTTTCAGCCCAGTGTCTCCCCGGTGCCTATTTCTAAGGCACCCACTGTGCCCATGACATGAGGGGCAAGAGGAAGAGGGAAGTTCGAGGAATCTAGCTCCTCTTTCTCCTCGCAGCATTAGCAGAGGGAGCCTGCTGTGGTTTAACATATCCCCCGCAAAAGCTGCTTTCATCCTACACCTAAATACCATGAGGAGTGAACTTCCTAAAGCCCTGGAGAAGTCTAAATATAGAAGCCAATCAAGGGCTGACTTCCCAGAGATGAGAAGTACCAAGAACAGTTTCTTGATCAAAAGTTGTAAGAGTCCATATTGAAATAAGACGTCTGTTTTGGTGCTGAAGCCTGTGCAGGAGGAGCAGTTGCAGAGGTGGGCTGTGTGCTGCTGGTGGCCACAGCGCTGGCGCGGGTGGACACTGGGAGGCCACGGGCTGCTCAGGGGGATGGACTCGAGGAATCATGGTGTTCAGAGGAAATTCTTCCCTGTGAGGGTGGCAAGACACTGGCACAGGCTGCCCAGTGAAGCTGTGGCTGCCCCATCCCTGGAAGTGTTCCAGGCCAGGTTGGATGGAGCTTAGAGAAATCTGGTCTAGTGGAATGTGTCCCTGCCTGTGGCAGAGGGACTGGAATGAGGTGGTTTCTAAGGTCACTTCCAATCCAAACCATTCCATGTTTCTATGATCTCTGGAGCACTTGATGGGATGTCTCTGGCATCATGTCAGGATTACATCCCATCCTGTATGTCAGTTTCTGATCCCACTAGGTCCCAACTGCTTTGTCCTGTGTACATGCACTCCCTGGTCCAGCTGAGCATTTTTGTCAGAAGACCAAAAATTCCCTTAGAACAAAATACAGCTTCTAGAAAATTAGAAAGGCACTTCAGATAGAAAAGAGCAGCAGAGTGCTCAGATAAAACCCAAACCCCACTTTTGCTCATCTCAAAAAAGGGATCCTCCTTTGTGCAGCAGAAGGAACCACCCAGGGCTGGCAGAAAGGGCGAGGGATGGATGAGCGCCGCAGGAATGGCACTGCTGCTGGTGTGGGCTGGGGAACCCACGGTCACACCATGGGGTGAGTACAGTATGGGACAGGAGAACTCTGATCCTGACCTGGCTGGGGACAGTGGCTGTGTCCCACAGCCAGCAGCAGCTGGAGCACAGGCAGAGCGAACGACGTGGCCTGTCTGTGTGTACAAGGGAGGTGACCTTGAGGGACAGCTCGATATGGCTGGCCCCAAACCTCCAGCTTGGCTGTCCCAGGGATGAGGGTGACAGTGGCCCTTCCAGACAGCAGCAGGAAATTAGAGTTTAACGTGTGACTCTGTACTGGGGCGGGGAGATGCTGTGGTTGGGAGATACAGAAGGGAACGCTTTCATGTGGGAAGTGCAAGGAGAGGCGAGGGCAGAGGGTCTGCTCCCGGGCAGAGAGCAGAACACAGCCATTATCAGGCAGGGCTCTGCTGGCAGGAAGCGGCTTTTGACTCACAGGAAGCTGAATTCGGCTGGTATCAGCCCCTCGTGCGAGGGCCAGGGCAGTGTTTTATCTGCCGTTGAGCACAGCAGATGGGGAAGCAGTCGGCGCTCCCTCCCATCCCACTCCTGCTCCAGCAGTCCCAGTCTGATGGCCCTCCAGAATAGCCCCCTTGGAAAACGGATGCTTCCCTGCGGAGCCGTGAAGCGGGGTAGCTTCCTGGGCCCCAGGAGAGCTGCCAGTCCCACTGGAGAAGGCAGATATTGCCCTGCCAGCCAGTGCAAGGGCAGAGCCAAGACCCTGCACGCTGCTGAGCCCAGGACGGGCAGTTTCCAGTTCCTCTGGCAGCGTCTATCCCAGTCAGTCTGAAGAGGAGCTGGGAGCATGCAGGTTTTGGAGAGCTCAGGTTAAATGCTCCCAGGTTCTCCCAAATCCAAGTCCAAGTTGGGGCAGGGCTTGCAGGGTTGAGAAGTCCTGTGCCTGAAGCCTGCTGTCACCCCTTGGCCTCCCTGGAGCTGCCTGGGTTGGGAGTCTGGTTTCGCTGGGGTGGTGGCAGCTTGCCGGGGCTTGGGGTGGAGGTCACCGCGGGCAGCATGGACTGGATCAGGTGGCAGCTGCTGGCCATAGATCTCCTGCCCCACAGAAAACAGGGTTAGCTCATCAGTGCTGCAGTTTGGCTGTGAAAACCTCCCGTTATGGCAGTTTTCACACCCAGGCCAGGCTGCTGAGGAATGGCCACAGGGGCTGGTGGAGACACAGCGAGTTGCTGGGAGCAGAGGGAGCTGGGTGGGTGGAGGAGGTCAGTCATGGAGATGTGTAGGTGCTGCTGCCAGGCTCCAAGGCAGGACAGGGCTGTGTAGGAGCGATGGCAGGGCTGTGTGGGAGCATGGCAGACCTATGGGAGCCATGGCAGGGCTGTGAGAGCCATGGCAGGGCTGTGGGAGCCTGACAGGGCTGTGGGAGTCATGGCAGGGCTGTGAGAGCCACGGCAGGGCTGTGGGAGCCTGACAGGGCTGTGGGAGCCATGGCAGGGCTGTGGGAGCATGGAAGGTCCATGTGGGAGCCATGGCAGGTCCCTGCGGGGGTGTGGCAGGTCCGTGTGGGAGCCTGACAGGGCTGTGGGAGCCATGGCAGAGCTATGGGAACGTGGCAGGGCTGGCAGGTCCGTGTGGGAGCCAGGGCAGGGCTGTGGGAGCCAGGGCATGGCTATGGGAGTATGGCAGAGCTATGGGAGTATGGCAGGGCTGTGGGAGCCTGGCAGGTCCGTGTGGGAGCCAGGGCAGGGCTGTGGGGGCCAGGGCATGGCTGTGGGAGGATTGCAGAGGTTTGGGAGGATGGCAGGGCGGCGGGGGGCCGGCAGGGGCGTNCCCGCCGCACCGCCCCCGTCCCGGGCCGGGCGGGGGCCGAGCGTGCCCGGGGCGGCTGCCGAGAACAAAGGTGCCGGGGCTCGGCGCTGCCAGCGCCATGGCCGGTCCCCGGCCCTGGGAAGCGCTGCCCGGCCCGTGCCGCACCCGGGACAGCGCTGCCTGAAATGGCTGTCGCCGCCCGGGGCCGGGCACGGGAGGGGACCGCGGCCCGCAGAGGCGCCTCCCGGCACTGATTCGCGAGTGCTGGAGGTGGCCGGGGCCCCCGGTGGCTCCGGTGGCTCCTCCGGGGGCCGGAGCAGGGACAGAGGAGGTGCAGGGGCAGCGAGGCCCCGGAGGGTCGTCCTAGGGCAGAGGGTCCCGGGGATACGGGCGCTGAGAGATGTGGAACTAGAGGAGATGGGGAAGACAAAGGACACCGGGGAGGAAAAAGACCTGATGGAGGAGAGGAGGTGAGAGGAGAGAGTGCTCACAGCTCTGGGAAGGTGGGGAGAACGAGAGGAAAGGGGAGGTGGGGTGAGAACTGTGGGGCACAGTACACAGGGACAGAGAAGGAGAGACTGGGAAGGGGAGACACACACCGGTGCTGGGCAAATATAGGGGAAAGGAGGATGGCTGGAACGTGGCAAAGGGACTCCTCAGCGCCTGAAATGCCACCCGTTTCCAAGCACCTATGTCAGGGCTGAGCTTTGCTCCTGGAATCTTTTACTCCTTGTGGGGCAGGGGACTTCTAATAAAGCCCCAGCACCAGGACAGGGTAAAAGCATCCCTTCTTCCCATTTTGCTTCCCAACTGAATTTTTATTGCTATTTAAACCTGAGGGGTTTTAAGCCTTTCTGAGATATTATGGGCTCTGACTCATGCCTTGAATACTGGTGAGCAATGCTGGGTGTGGAAGGAGGAACCCGAGGGGCGTGGGCCCCTCAGAGAGGTACTCTACAGCACATGTGTCCTCTTAAATCCTAGGTCAACATTTGGGTATATTGCCAGATATAAACCTCCCTAATCCTGGAGGCATTGACTTGATACAGCTTCTTATACCCGTTGGCTTTGATACTGCTTGCATCTCACCTGCTTCCCAAAGCTAAATAATCATCACGGGGAGAGCAGTCACAAGGCTGAGGAGGGGATGGAGAGACGCAAGGAGTCAGGGGAGGATCGCTGCAGGGAGTGGGATGCTGAGGAGGCAGCTCCGGCATCCGGCATCCAGCCGGGGTGGAGAGGAAAGCGCTGCTGGGTGTGCAGGGAGGCTGTAGCAATGCCCAGACCATGAGGTTACCTTCACTGCATTCCTTCTGAAACCGGGGAGGAAACAGGGACCTGCTGGCCGTGCAGGGAGGAGGATATTAGCTGGTTGGAAACAGTGATTTGCATACAGGGTTGGTTACAGCCTTAATTTTGAGGGCTCTGCTTGTTAGATCTGACTGTGCTTTTCCCCTGCTGCATTTTCCTTTGTCCTGTTTCTGTAATTATCCTCATTTCAACCCTGCTCTGAGGATTATTGGTCAGTAGGAAGCCTCCTAATGCCCGCTCCTCCTTGGCAGGGGAATACCCATGCCCTCGATTAAACTGAAACTCTCTGAACGGTGACAGAAGAAATTAGATCTATATTCCTCAAAGACACTCCCTGGGGCGAAGTTTCCCGACCCCCACCACGCAGCGCTGCCACCCTGCCCCTTGTGTTCGCTCTCAATATTCTCTTTGTTACAGCCACCTTCAGACCCGGCTTGGGGCTCTCCGGGGAGGGCAGAGGTGGTTTGTGTTGGAAAATCCTCGTGCCCGTGTCCCGGGTGAGCTCAGCGAGAGTCCCGCTGCAGCCTGTGCCCAGGACAGGCAGCCTCTGTTCCGAAATTGGGGTGAGGAGCCAACTCTGATAGGCAGCGCTGTACATTAAATGACCGCTCCTCTGAGATGCTGGGTAGCTTTAGCAGAAGGTGGGCCCACTAAGTGATTGATTTTTGAGAGACCCTTGACTGGTGGCTTAAAGAACAGCGTTTATTCAATCTATAGACTGTGTAAGATACACAGAGCCCAACCAAGGACAACACAAATGCAGGTTAGGAGACTGGGTGTTCCCTTTGCGTGCAGACCCCTGCCAGACCCTGCCCACAGCTCCCTGCCAGCCTCCGCCTGCCCTCGGGGATGTGTGAATGCACGTGAAAAAGATAGTTTGCAGGTCATTTAGAAGTGCAGGTTGCTGCTTAGCAGCCTGGTGGGTACCCACTGGACAACATCCATGCATTCCTTTTGGAAAGCAGGCCTTAAGGGGATGTTATATATAAATATATATTTTTAATTTTCTTTTGTCTATGCAAAAATGGCATTTTTTCAAGGAGCAAGCTGAGTGACCTCCCAAAGCCTGGCCCTTTCTCAATCCCCACTGCCATTACAGTAGCCACTGACCACCTCCCACTAGCCCTTCCTGCTCTGGTGCTTTGTGCCGAGTGCCGATAGCAGCTGCCGGGTCCCAGAGGCTGCCTCCCCTTCCCACGGCATACCCTGCCAGTGTGAGCTGACACCGTTGGTGCCAGTCAGCTCGGAGGAGCACTGCTCCCCACACTTCCCACTCCCATCAGTCTGTCACCACTGTCGTGTGGCAGAATTACTGCCTCCTGCTCTCCAGCACATCCGAACACACAAAGAGCTGTGCTGCTGCTGCCAGCGCTCAGCTGCTCTGCGTCTGTGAGAGGGAGGGAGCCTTGGAAAGGTCAGTGCAGGGAAGGAGGGGATGCTGGCTCCTTCCTTTAGGGGCTGTATCCTGGCATCACAGTGAAACCTTGTCCTGCTGGCTGATCCATGTCCACGGGGACTGCAGCCAGCGAGAGTACCTCACATCTCAGGGCTTCCCAGGATGGTTTAGCACCATGTGCAGGTCCAAAGAGCTTCCCCTGCCTGTTCCCCGCCTAGCAAAAACCACCCCACATTATGGAAATTGAATTTCTTGATCAGTTACGACTCCACTCTGGACTCTTCCCTTGTTTTTGTTCCTGGCCCAATTTCACTGCCAGCTTTAGCAGCACAACAGCAGCAGCCGCCACTGCCCTGGCTACAGCAGGATCCTCCCTGAAGCGATGTTTAATTTATCCCCCACGTCCCCCGTGCCCAAGGCAGCCCGAGGCGGGAGCACCGCCACTCTGCCCCCTCCAACCGCATTAGCCCCGGGCCGATCTCGTCACCCCTGTCACCCATCGCTGACACTAACTCAACTTGCCTGCACTGTTGTAGGGGGCAGATGGACTGTCGGAGCCCGAGGGCATCTCTCTGAAACGCGTGGCTGTGGTGGAAGATTTCTTTGACATCATCTACTCGATGCATGTGGAAAGCTCGTCGGAGCCGGGCAAAGCACCCAAACATGCCGGGCAGAAGAAAACCTACCGAGCGGTGAGAGTCCCCCCGTGCCCCGGGCAGGGAGGGCTCTGGAGCGGAGGGGCTGCGGGAGGGAAGAGTCCCTCGGGAATGGGGATGACAGGGCAGGTAGAAGCAGAGCCACTGGCGGGAGGCAGAGGCGAGGCAGAGCCCAGTGTGCCTGTGCGGGGAGGCGTGAGGAAGGAGGGGTTTAAAGGCAGAGCAGCTGTGCTCGGGGACGGGAATCCGGGCTGCAGCGGCAGCACAGCGCGGCTGCTGGGAGAGGAGAGAGCAGGGGAATCATACAAAGGCACTGTGCATGTCTGAAGGGAAAAGGAAGAGAAATCCTCAGTATGAGTGATGGACGAGAGAATGTTTGTCCGGTCCCTTGCATGCTCCGGGTCATCTGCCTCCCTGTCTCCCTCAGCCAGAGGGAAATGTCTCGTGTGGGCCTTGAAGGTCAGGAGCAGCAGAAAGGGGGACTGGGGCATGGCCGTGGCCTTCCCCTCCTCTCCAGCCCATCCTGGGTTTCCTCAGTTACAAAATGGAGGCAGGCAACGAGCTAAGTCTCGTCTTGGCTCTATGGATGCCAAGAACCAGCTCTATCCACCCTGAAACACCACTCTAGTTAGGTCAGGAATAATTTAGCTTGAAGTGTGCTTCTCCAGGGAGCTTGCTGTTTCTCCTGACTCTGCACAGCCCTTCGATGCAAACATTTGGGCTCTGCTTTTACAAGAAGAACTGAATTTACTGTCCAAAACCAAGCTACTCCCTTGAATCCCACAGCCCTAAGGACCAGGTCGCGTAGAGACACGAGTGGCTTGCTGGCAGCTCATCTCTCTGGTGTATACAATGTCTCAGAGAGGTCTGTGCAGGCTGCCCTCCTCTCCGTGATGATGCCTGAGGTTCTGCACAGCTCAGTGTGCTGCCACAGTCAGCACAGGGTTGGAGTCTGTGCTGCCTGCCTGTGTCCGTGCCCCATCCACGCTGTGGTGCTGGCAGTGCTGGTGAGGCAGCCCAGTGCCCTGCAGCCTCCCACATGTGGTGAGAGTTCCCAGGGAGCAGGGCTCTGCACACAGAGCTCATGGCATCACTCCCTGCCCTGAGCACTTGAGTCCTGCCCTGCAGCAGAGCATGGGGCTGGGGCACACTGACCCTCCCTGGCTGGGGGCAAGTGACCTTTCTATGGTCCGGGGGGGACAGCCCAACCAGCATGACCACAATTCAAAAACTTTCTGCTCATTTCCCCAGCAGACCACTCCGACCCTCCCCTAATTCCTTCAATTCATCTCTCTGGAGGACTAATCTGTGCCCTGCACAGCCCCAGGGGAGCAGGCTGGATCCGTCTGTTTTCCCAGGCCTGCTCACAGCAGTCAGAGAGCTTCACGCTCCACCCCTCATCTCCCTCTTGAGCTGAGATCATCACATTAGCAGCGTGTATCCCCTCCTGACCTGGCAGGACGCTGCTGGCTGGGCTGCCCAGCCTCGCTCCTGCCCTCACTCCTGCCCTCGCTCCCCGGAGCGCCTTTGTAGCCTGAGCTGGAAGGTGAAATGGTGCAGAGCACGCGCCACGCCTGGCACGGGTGCACAAAGGGACGCGCTGGGTGGCCAGCTGGGAGGCTCCAGGGTCCCCTGCCTCCTTCTCCCTGCTCCCTTTCCCCACCGCTTCTGATTAGAGACACTGGAGAGTTTGCCCTTGTCCATGACCTCCGGAGGGAGGCAATCAGAAAGGGAGTTTGGATGGGAGATAACTCATCAAGGAAGCTGTCTGCTCTGCAGAGCATCAAATCAGCTGAGAAATAACAACTGTATCACTAAAATTAGCTGAACATTTGCAGCAGAGACTGTGGGCTTGCTGGAGCAAAAGAGGCAGGGAGACGGCTGAGCCCGGCGGGCAGCACGCGGGGACGGTTCCCTGCCTGCGCCACCACACCACGGCCGCCACCAGCAATTTCCAGGCCCCTCATTTCAGCGTTTCTGCGGGAATCCCTTGTGCTTGTGCATCGATAAACATCGCACAGAGGCGAAGACTGAGCTGGCATCCGCTCGGCCACAACAGAGCTCGCTGGGGCTGCAGCTAAATAGGAGGAGAATCCCATGAGGACCAGGCACTGCAGCCTCCATTTGAGCGCTGGGACAAGGTCCCCGCCTGAACTTTCCACCCATCTGGCATTCTGTGCGTGTGAAAGCCCGGGCTCTGCTGCCGCGCAGTGGAGATGGATGCGGCTCCCTCCCACCGCAGCGGCCGGGCACGGCGCTGCCTTAGCCGTGATCCAGCCAAGCCTCTGCCCCTGCCCCGCTGCTCTGCTTCTAGAACAGCACCCCCTCAGGGCAGAAAAATGCTTGGAATTTAGGTGGTTTTGTATTTAATGTGGATTTATATAATTTAGGTATTGTTAACTACATAAGGTAGGAGGATGATGCCCGCCGGCCAGAGGAGGGGGACCAGGACATCCTGGGCCATCCTCCCAGCTCAGCCCCATCACCAGCCCTCACCCACGAGGTGTCTGATTGCAGCCCCACTTCCCGTCCTGAGCCCCACTTCTGCCGGGCTCACAGCCCCGAGGACTGGCACAAACAATTGAATTTCTGTCTGCTTTATGACCCCACTTGTAAGTGCTGTGACCCCTGTGGGGGTCACGGCCCCTGGTTTGGGAGCCGCCGTGCTCGGACAAGTCACTTAGACCAAACAGGATGGGTGATTAACCGTAGGAACCAGCCCAAAGTAAGAGGTGGGCTCTCCACCTTTTAATGCCTTCCAATTAAGACCAGATGTCTTCCTGGATGATGTTTTAGGCAAACCACAGACCACTGGGCTGCAGGAGAACCTGGGTGAATTTTGTGACTTGTGCTACACAGGTCAGACTCCGAGATTTGATAGTCTTTTATGGCCTTAAAGAAGTCTACATTAAAATTGACTCATTCCTTCTCCAAATAACCTAGTCTTGATCTTTAGAAATACCGTAAAATTACCGCTGGCAGGAATTAATTACAATAACAGGACTCTGGGATTGCCAGGCACCTTCTGTGGGTGCTTAAGTCTGGATCTAGTGTTTAACTTCAAGCATCCAAGTTTTAAATATTTATCCTTAGCTTTTCCTCATCTGTAAAATACATATCCCACAAAGGTTCAGGAGACTTAATTCATTACTGTTTGGAAAAATGTTTTCAATTCCCTAGGTAAAATATGTCACAGAAGTGCAAAGTATTATTAACAGTAATTGATTGTCATTGCGGGAAAAAGTGACCTGCCCTTACAAAAGATTAATGGATTCTTCAGGTTACTGGTGTGATGGTAATTAACAATGCAAACAGAGCTGACGAGGCCTTACTTTCCCATTTGATTGTTACACGTTCGTAGCTTTGCTCTTCCCAGACTCCAAGGGGGAATGGGAAGGCGTTTCTGGGAAGGTGTGGCTATGCAGGGATACCAAAGGTCTGTTCATTTGTGCCTTGGTGCCTCTCTGGCACACCAGTTACCCTCCCAAAGTGTTCCCCCACCAACAGCTGCTCTGGAGGGAGGGATTTAGGGCTGTGGGGAACAACGTGTGGCTACGAGCTGTGCCCGTGGTCCCCGTGCTCTCTGCCCCTCATTCTCCCTCTCCCAGGACATACAGCTGTCTGTTGTTTCCCCAGATTGCAGAGACCTATGCTTTCCTCCCGAGAGAGGCTGTGACCAGGTTCCTGATGAGTTGCACCGAGTGCCAGAAGAGGATGCATTTCAACTCCAACGGCCTGGAGCCCAAAGGTAAAGGCGAGTGACTTCTGCCAGCAGAGCTGACACTGCATTTTGTACCAGCACGGTGCCATCCACAGCTGCCAGATCCTGCCCCGCCCAGGAGATGCATCTTAACCTGAGGGTTTTCCTAACCTGGGCTATTTTTCATCTTATAGCCAAGCTGAAAGAATTGCTTAAACCTGCTTCTTTCAGCTTAGGGAGCAGAAGCAGCCTGGCTTTCTTTCCGAGCTTCCCCAGTGCCGCCCAAAACATGGGTCAAAAATACCACAGATATGGCTGCAATCAGACCATGATTGTGTGTGGGTGGAAACATCAATATCTAAAAATAATAAAGTTTTTTCCCTGGAACTAGTAATATTGTATTGAAAGACACAGAATATGTGTGAATAGCTGAAGTTTCTGATAAAGAAGCAATTTGCACTAATTAATAAATAAGCACGTGATCCTGAGTTTGATAATGGCAAGTGTTTTGGCAATCACAGTTACACTGTGCCTGTGTACACACACAATTAGTGTGGCCACTGAGGTGGTTGACTCATTATAGTTCTTTTGTAGACAGATCCAATCTGCAGCTCCTTAGATCTGAGAGAGAGCAGGAGTGGGAAGAAGATGGGACCAGCTTCTCTTCCAGAGTAGCTGGTTAAATGTTTGTGTGTTTTCTTCTGAATTACAGACTTGTTTTCATGATCAAGTGCAAAGAATCAAAGTGATGTTGGTTTCACCCATTAAAATAGCTTCTTTAAAAAAAAAAACCAGCAAACTGCAGGGAGTTGGTCTGTTTCAAAAGTGGCAAGGCAAACTGGCTCATTTGGCAGCTCTTATCAAGAAGGGAAGCAGAATTTAAGAAACAAAAGGCCCAACAATAGAGAATTTCTAGTATTAAATACTGATTGCCAACTGTTTACTGCTGGGAACAGAGCTATGGACATCCCAAAGGTTTTGTGTAAGTGGATTACATGCCATCTATCCAAAGGTAGTGACTGAAATGCTTTGTACTTGTTATATTTTTTAAAAACTCTCAAAAACTCTCCCAAATAACTCCACGTGTATTCTCTTAGTTGAAGCTCCATTACCACAGCATTTCCCACTCTGCCAGCGAAGGGCCTGATCCCTCTTGCCAATTACATCAAGAAAAGTTTTGGCCTTTGGCCTTGCTGGGAGCAAACCTGACCTTCACACCGATTGCACTGCATCCATCACGGGTGACGTTCCAAGCTCTGCGGCTGCAGCAGCCGGCTCGGTGGATGGGAAGGGTGATGGGATGAGTCAGGCCAACAGGGATGTCACTTGTTGGCTTCACCCACACCAGGACACCTTCCTCAATGCCTGGCAGTAGCCGAGCTGCCAGTTCCAGAGCTTGGGATCCCCTTTCAGGAGGCAGCTGATGACAAGGGTTGTTGTTCCTTCACAGATTCACAGACTGGTTTGGTTTGGAACGAACCTTAAAGTCCATCTCATTCCACCCCCCTGCCATGGGCAGGGACACCTTCCATTAGATCAGGTTGCTCAAAGCCCCGTCCAACCTGGTCTTCCTTCAGGGGCTTCCACCCACCCACCATCCTGCATCGCCTGTGCCTCTCCCAGCAGCACACACCCATCCCAGTTCAGAGGCAGCTCAGGGAACACCCGGTTCTGGGTATCCCCCCCAGTGTGGTCACAGCTGTGGGAACTGTGATCAGGGCTAACATCCATCTGTCCTGAACAAATTTATAAATTAATATCAATTATTGATTATTTTCATAAAGCTTCTCCCCTTAGCAGTTCTCTTAAAAATAAATCAATCAGGAATACAAAGGATCCCACAGGTAAAAAGTCTTACTTACCCTCCAGGAATGAAAGGACAGAAGTTCTTCTCTGCCTGAATAGCACCTAACTAGTGACTAAGTACATGTGAAAATGCATTGAGTAGATTAGATAAGGTTACTTTTACTGGAGAAGAGTGTCTGATTTCACTAACACGTATTCAGGAATTTATCAGGAGCAAATCACCTAAAAAAACCACTGGGGTCATAGAAGAATTACTGAGGTGTATGCACATGCATAGACACATACAAGCATATACAGGTAAAGTTTAACTCAGTAAGATGACAAAATTTGAGTCATTCCCATCTCTTCCTACTTCTCTTGTCCGTGAAACAAATCTGAACACATTTAATTTGTGATCACAAAAATCCCTAATTAAACATATCTGACATCAAACCCTGCAGGGCACCCACATCATTCATAAAAGCAAATTATCTTGCTTGTGGGAAAGTTTGAACGTCACTGGACTTCACTGGGATCTCTTTACAGTGTTATTAAATTAGGAGTAATTCCGGTGGAGTGATAAAAATGTGGAGCTAGGATCAAAACCATTTCTGCCCGTTCCATCTGTGTGTCCAACATGTGAGGCATGTGATAGAGATAACTGAAAAATGAGCTAAAGGATTCTAGGAGCTTCCTCTTGTGACATAGGATGTGAAGATTGTTCCCATGGAGCCCCCCAGGCCTTTTAAAACAAAGGTTTTCTTTCTTTTCCAGTTAACTTAGAAAAAGGAAAAAAAAAAGGGGTTTGGTTTCTTGGGCTNGTTTGGAAGGAACCTTAAAGTCCATCTCATTCCAGCCCCCTGCCATGGGCAGGGACACCTTCCATTAGATCAGGTTGCTCAAAGCCCCGTCCAACCTGGTCTTCCTTCAGGGGCTTCCACCCACCCACCATCCTGCATCGCCTGTGCCTCTCCCAGCAGCACACACCCATCCCAGTTCAGAGGCAGCTCAGGGAACACCCGGTTCTGGGTATCCCCCCCAGTGTGGTCACAGCTGTGGGAACTGTGATCAGGGCTAACATCCATCTGTCCTGAACAAATTTATAAATTAATATCAATTATTGATTATTTTCATAAAGCTTCTCCCCTTAGCAGTTCTCTTAAAAATAAATCAATCAGGAATACAAAGGATCCCACAGGTAAAAAGTCTTACTTACCCTCCAGGAATGAAAGGACAGAAGTTCTTCTCTGCCTGAATAGCACCTAACTAGTGACTAAGTACATGTGAAAATGCATTGAGTAGATTAGATAAGGTTACTTTTACTGGAGAAGAGTGTCTGATTTCACTAACACGTATTCAGGAATTTATCAGGAGCAAATCACCTAAAAAAACCACTGGGGTCATAGAAGAATTACTGAGGTGTATGCACATGCATAGACACATACAAGCATATACAGGTAAAGTTTAACTCAGTAAGATGACAAAATTTGAGTCATTCCCATCTCTTCCTACTTCTCTTGTCCGTGAAACAAATCTGAACACATTTAATTTGTGATCACAAAAATCCCTAATTAAACATATCTGACATCAAACCCTGCAGGGCACCCACATCATTCATAAAAGCAAATTATCTTGCTTGTGGGAAAGTTTGAACGTCACTGGACTTCACTGGGATCTCTTTACAGTGTTATTAAATTAGGAGTAATTCCGGTGGAGTGATAAAAATGTGGAGCTAGGATCAAAACCATTTCTGCCCGTTCCATCTGTGTGTCCAACATGTGAGGCATGTGATAGAGATAACTGAAAAATGAGCTAAAGGATTCTAGGAGCTTCCTCTTGTGACATAGGATGTGAAGATTGTTCCCATGGAGCCCCCCAGGCCTTTTAAAACAAAGGTTTTCTTTCTTTTCCAGTTAACTTAGAAAAAGGAAAAAAAAAAGGGGTTTGGTTTCTTGGGCTCAAACCCTTATGTGTTGCAGTTGCACAAATTCACAGTAAATTTGTGGTCTCTAATGGTGCTGTTCCAAATTTACATCAAGATGGTTTCAGGCAGAATCTAAGCACTAAAAGATCACTTAACCTCCCTCTTCTTCCCCCTCTGAAGTTGCTGAGCTGCTCCTGTTCAGCTTCATTCATCTCTGCAGCGCTGAGCACTGGAGTGGGGAATGGCAGGAGAGCAACTTATCATCCTCAGAGATCCAAAACGCTCACCTCATCCACGCCTGTGCTCTATCTGTGTTACTCTTAGCAAATGCTTTCCTAAACTCTCAGGGACTCAGCCAGCTGGGGAAGGTGGCAGGTTTTGTTCCTGTGAAAAGCTCCCCTTGCACTGGGATTTTAGCATCTTTTCATCACAGCACAGCATCCTTGCACAGCAGAAGAAGAGTTTATTTGGGGTGTTTAATATATAGAGACAGAAGTGCTCCTAATCTGTAGGTCAAAGCCTGACAGAGACCACTGACATACAGCCACGAGAAAAGATGGAGGAATCAGTTTACAAGGTTCCTAAAAGCTTTGGACCTTCATATTTGGGCAAGTTGATGGCTTGAGTAGCACTAGCCACCGTTCCCTGCACTCACAGGCAGGAATGCTCTATCTGCCCAGGAGTGGACTAGATGAACCTGGGAAAAAAGCATTGTATTTCCATGGACCCAGTCAATGTCTTGACAGAGAAGGTTTTCAGAAACCTGTGTGATGTTTAGGCCAATTACAGACAGTTTTGGGGTCAAGTAATTTCTTAATCAGACATGATAGATGTGGTGTTTCCAGAGGTGTGGAGCATCTTCAGGTCTGCTGAGTTTCGACGGGATTTTTTGACACTCAGCATTTCTGAAAAGCAGGCCCATTGGAATTGGGTTGATGGCTTTTCTGAGGTGCTGTAAAACATTTTGTGAAGACTCTTTTTCAAGGGGCTCTGTCACACGTGCCTGTGAAACCAGTGACCCCAGAAAATGCAAGGCAGCCAGGGAGATTCAGAACCAGGAATGGAAACCTCCCACCATCAGTTCACCTTCAGCTCCTGGGAATCCTTCTTCCCCCATTGCTGCTTAAATTCCCTGTCCAGTGGATGCCACACATCCCTTCAGCGTGTGCTGGAAGGCTGGATTAATGCTCCAAACTTTCATCTGCCTGTGCTGAGGGCAAAGAAGTCTTGCTTGTAGCCATCAGCCATCCCTGTGGACAATGACAGCTTTCCTCCTGGACAAACCCACTGCATGAGCCTGCAAATTCAGTATTAGAACAGATCATTCCAGCAGCCATCATGTTCTACGTCCTGCAGGATCCACAGTGGTGGTGGCAGAGCAGACAAATCTCAGAGAATTGAGAGAAATCACTGGGAATTTGCTTTGTGGGGACTCTCGGCCTGGCCAGACAGAGCGATTTGCAGGAGCATCCAAACCTGGAGCCATCTCTAGAGCTCAATGCGATGCAGCCAGAGGAATCAACAGGAACAATTTAAATTAAAGATCTCTAAAATTAAGTTTGTGCTTTAATGAGGATGTTAAAAATAATCTTCATCACCAGATAGAGATACTTGATACGTTGCCTTAATGTTAACTCCTACCTGAGGGAATCCCAGCAAAATTGGCAAGACTTTGCAATGCTGAGGCAAGCTGCAAATAGATCCTTGTTCATCAACCCCTGCATAAATCCCATGTGCATGGAAGCACTTCTGAGGCTTCAGCAAAACTCAGTTTCTTCTTCAAGTCTGGGGGACACTGAAAAATTATACATTATGTGTAGTTTTTTTCACAGGTGACAGCAATGCTTGTGTTCTTTCTTTTTTTTTTTTTTTTTCCCCAAGACAACATCTGTTCTGTAATTATGCTCTTGGTGGGGTCATGTTCTTAGAGGAACCTTCTCTCAGCGGGCGGCGGCTCTTTCCAGGGATTTGAAGTTCTCCTGAATACCCCTGTGTAACAGCTAGGAGAACATGCTGCAGGTCCCTCATCTAAGTAAAGCTTTTCCTCTGTTCTTCAGAGAGCGAGCCACCTTCCTCCTTGGTTTCTGGGATCATTGACTACAACATGCCCCTCACCTCGACTTACCTGAAGCAGATGAAGCTGCGGGTGATGAATTCACAGGAGCAGGTGAGCGACGCGCCGGGATCTGCCTGTGCCGAGGGGCTGAGCGGAGCAATGGTGATTCTGGGAGGATGTTTTTGGGAATGGCTGGTTTGTCCGGGCACATTGATTCTGGGAGGATGTTTTTGGGAATGGCTGGTTTGTCCGGGCACATTGATTCTGGGAGGATGTTTTTGGGAATGGCTGGTTTGTCCAGGCACATTGATTCTGGGAGGATGTTTTTGGGAATGGCTGGTTTGTCCGAGCTGGTCGGGCTCTGAGCAAGTGCTGGTGCATGGAAGTTGGAGGGCAGCGCATCCTAGATCTCCTGGCTCAGGGGAAGCACACCAGGCTGCTTCAGAGTCGTGCCAGTGGAGAGAGGCAGAGATGGGGTTGATTAAGTTATTGCTTATAACAGTCTGCTTGTTCTTTAGACATACGGTTCTTCTAAAAAATTGTTTTAAAAATAAATATGGCAAGTGGTAATTTGTTTATCTCCCACTGATGTCTGGGAGCTTTAGCAGATGGGGTCTGAAACCCAGACCTGGCTTTGGTTGCTCTGGGGCTCTCTTAAACTGCTCAGCAACTTGAGGGGGTTCAGCTGCAGCCGCTCCGCTCCCACGTCAAAGTGGGACACAACACCGTTGTTTGGTGAGTGTTAAGCCACTGGATTTTGCTTTGGGGATGTATGGGGCACCCTGCCACAGGATTATACCCAGGCTGTGTAATTTTCTGAAGTTCTGCAGCTGCAGAATTAGCTATGGGAACCTCTGTGCACCATGGAAACAGTCTATAAAAAGAAAAGTATGTTTTAGTTGCTCCCCACAATCTGCACTGGAAGCCAGTGCTGGATTTTCTTTCCAGCACACTGAAACCTGAACCTGATTTCACACATTGCTGCCAGTGGCAAGATGTGACAGCATTTGCATGGTGCTGTGGTGGAAAACATAGCTGGGAGCCTGAGCACCCAATGGGGCTTTTATCCAACAGCTTCCTAAAGGGATGTGGGTTAGAGCATCACTGCCAGGGTGTAAAGTGCCAAGTGTGGGTTTGCTGGAGGGATACCGAGCTCCTCCATCACTTCTATTGTGAAACCTTCTTGCTGGAGGACAAAATGGCATCTGGTGGGAAGCACTTCTGTGTCTCAGAGCTTTTTCATTTGCACTTGTTTGACACTTGAGTGAGTTTCAGGATTTGCTTTAGGTTTTGAAAGGTGAAAGGCTGATGTGCCAGGTTTTGTGCTCGTGATGGATCGGGCAGTAGAACTGTGGACAATTTGGGGGGCGGCTGCGCTGAACTGGACTGGGCTGGGGACATGGAGTGTGTGCCCCTTTGTGCCATCTGATGGCTACTTTGGGACCACTTCTGGATAAATGGGCCAAGGTGTTCCAAGCACCTTTGCACTGTGCAGTGTTTGCTGGGTCTTGGTGCAGCTCCTGGCAGTGGAATGGTGTGGCAGACCCTGCAGTCCTGTTCTTCACCAGGGTCAGGGACTCAGGATCTTGCAATCCTGTTCTTCACCAAGGTCAGGGACTCAGGGGCCATGAAAGCTGGCTGGGCTTTTCAGCATTTGGTGGTTGTTTCAAGTTAAGTTTGCTGCATACAGAGGACTGAGTGGTTTGACTTGTCACCATTTATGCATTTTCAACCAGTTCCTCTTGGCTCTGAAGCTGCTCAAGGGAAGTGTGCTACAAAGCTTCATTAAACTCCTGTACCCAGTTTCTACAGGTAGAAAACTGGCCTTGCAGTTTGATCTTACTCCCAGGATAACAAACCACCCAGAAGCTGGCAGGTTCCAGTAGTGGATCCTGAGTTTTGGAGCTGCCTGCTTAGGGATGCTTGTTTTGAGAACTTTGGTTGGTAATTTAGAGTTTATACCCTGAATTTTGGTGCAGCAGTTTGCACTGGAAGTGTCACTAGATCGATATAACATGCTGCTAACATGAATACTCCTGAAGCTTGCAGGGATTGGAATAGAAGCGTGTGTCATGCGGGAACAAAAAGGGACCAGCTGAGGCAACCAGCAGTTGTTGGTTTAGATCATAAATCAAATGGTTTGATGTTATTCCCTGCCTCTAAAGTTTTCCTTCTCCCGTGCCCCTGTCGTTACATTGCAGCACAGCTTTCGAAGCTTTTCAAGCTGTAGCAGCCAAGGGAAAAACCCATTTGGAAGAAGTAAAATTTGCTGTTCACTGAATTACTGAAACTGATTCCTGAGAGCAAAATAACAAAAGATCAGTCCTATTGCTCAGACTTGTGAAGCGTTAAAACTTTAGATCATGACAAAAGTCTGGAGAGGATTCAGATGGGATTCAGGACCTGCTGGGGAAAATCCAGCAGGATTTGAGTGCTGTCCCTTCTGATATGGGATATTCCCCAGCTTCCCCTGGGGAATCAATAAAATTTTTTAGGTTGAAAAGATCTTCAAGATCATTGAGTCCAACCATTCCCCCAGCACTGCCAAGCCCACCACTAAACCATGTCCCCAAGTGCTACATCTACATGGCTTAAATCCCTCCAGGGATGGTGGGCAGCCTGTTCCAGGGCTGGACAACTCCTTTGGTGAAGAAATTTTTCCGGATATCCAACCTGAACCTCCTTTGGTGCAACTTGAGTGAAAACAAGTGCCACACTACAGCTATGGCTGGACCTGGAGCTGCTAATGCTGAGGCTACCTGAAGAAAATGTGTGTAATAATGCCAAGAACAGGGTTCAGTTCCCTCCACAAGCATTCCCCTGCTAATTTTATTCTTCAGACTTTGCCCTGGAAAGACAACAGTGCCACCCTTTTTTCCTGGAGGAACCTGGCAGCCTGTGTGGAGCATGGTCCGTGGAACACAGGCTGTGTGACATGGGCTGTGTGACACAGGCTGCTGCTCTCCCTTCCCCGGGGTTGGGGTTAGGGTTGCACAGTTCAGGTGTTGCAGCTTTTGGAGCTCCAGATGTTTGCCAACTGAACGAGCCCTCTAAAGACCGTAGAAATAATTCTGACTTTAATGCAAATGCAAAACAGGCAGAAAATACAACCTGCTTTTAAAATTTGCACTATACAGATATCCCCTGCAAGGTTTTTATCTACCAGCATGTCCAGGCTGCTCTCACTGAGCGCTGCCATCGTGCCACTTTGCTGCCTTCCTCTCACTAACATTTGATGGTGTTAATAGAAATAAATTAAGCAATGGACTCGTGTTTCCCTTGGCTTTGGCCAAAAGCAATTATTTGTATGCAGCAGCACCAGGAGAAACTCGCTTCACTTGGGGTAACAATGAGTGAATTTATGCCAAAGTGGCCTTTTAACTTCATTATTCAGGGAAAAAAAAAAGTGCATGTAAGTGTAATCTATTAGTGCTGCTAAGCACATCAGTATTAGGGCACCAGTGTCTCCAGAAGGAAGCACAGCCAGAAGAACCTTAAAGAAAGCATTTTATCTCTGCTTAGGGACAAAAAACTGTCAGGAGAGAAGCTCTTTACATGGTTGCTCACAAAATGAAGAGTTGCCACAGAATATATTTCTATATATTTCTTGGAGTCAGAACATCTGTGCTGGCACGGTGGGAGACAGCAGAGACCCGTGTTGCTTATATTGGGTTCAGTAGGACATGCAGGTTCTTCTGGGGTGGGAATCTTCCTTTATCCCCATTTTTCACCAGTTCTCATATGTGTGAAAAAAATTAGGCCCCTTACCCTTTCCAGAGTGCTGAATTAGCCCCATTTCATGGTATCTACCAAGGCATTAAAGCATCTCTGAACTGCTGACCTTCCCAATCTAGCAGCAAAAAGGAATGAAAAGGAGATATTTGATATTTATCTATAATGATCCTTCCACCTCATTTTCAAATGCTAAATATTAGCATTTTTAAATGATTGGTTAGTCTATTGCAGTCATTTTTCAGACAATCTTTTCTGCATTACTCAGCCTCAGCTTCAGATTTATTTTTTATGCTGTTGGGCAGGGTTTCCACTGGTGACAGGAGGAATAGAAAGATTTTAAGAGGACAATTCCCAGCGCTGAAATGCCAGGCTCTCTCTCTCTGCTCTGAGTTGTTGCTGCTACCTTGGCAGAAACAGTCCAGGGCCGAGTAACCAGGTTTAAATGATACAGAAACGTTTTCAAAGATTGCTTCAGTGGCTGCTGGCAGAAGGTCACGCAATCAGTGAATGGCAGGAGCTGCTCTTGGATGGGAAATAAGAAGAGTGTTTTTCTTGTTGCTATGGCTTTGCTGCACTGACTTGTAAGTGTTTGAGAGGGACAGAGCCTTGTCCTGCACCATCACACATCCCATCCATCCAGTAATTTCCCTGTAAGCCTGGGGTGTGTGACGGTGCGTGGATGTGAGGTGGTTTTCAGAGCACTATTTCAAGCAATGTTTTAGCTCAGAAAGATGGATAATCCTGGAAGAGGGGCTCAGGGGCTTAACTCTCACTGGTGTACATGGGGTTGGTCTTGTCTGGTGCTGGTGAGGATCAAGCCTCTGCAGGATTCGAGAGCTCAGGGAGCCTCATGACCAGAGGCTGGTTGGCAATGTGAATTCCTCCTCCTTCCACTCTCCTTTTTCCCTGGTCTGCCCATTACTGTGCTTGCTCACTTCAGTGTCTCAGAGGCTCTGAGAGCAGCTAAGATGCATCTTCCCCTGGCAGCTCACTTGTTTCCTTCTGCTTCAGAGCCATCTCCAGGCAGTCCTGGGGGTGCAGAAGGCAGGGAGGGGAGCCTGCAGCCACAGAGGAGGGCACACTGGGTTTTTATCTTCAGTCTCTAAGTTCAGTAGTGAGAATTGCAGACATCTCATTTCACATAGTCCAGAGACCAGGAGCAAATCTGGCAGAGCTGGCAGCTGCTGGGTGAGCCCTGGGACCTGGATTTAGCTGTCCGAGTGTTTCATGAAGGCATCCTGAAGAAACGCTGTGTGTATTCACAGAGGTGAGGAAGGCAGAAGCAGGCAGTACTTGAAAGGAAGTGGGATGATGCGTTTGCATCACATGAGGATGATAAGGTACTTCCCAGTCCATTAAAGAGGGTGTTAAACATCTCCGGGAATAAATACCTCTAGATCAACTTGACGAGATAGCTCTCATTCAAGAGGCTTTGTCTTGGTTTGAGAAGATCTTTGCTTCCTGCTGCTAATTTTTAAGTCGTTTTTGAGCACTAGAGAAGTTCCCTAAAAGCACCCTTAGGCTCAGAAGGGACCACTGGCCGTAGGCACAGGGAGACACCGAGTTAGAAACAGATTTCCTGGCTTCTCGGCGGGCTCGGCAGCACAGCCCTCTAGTGGGGACAGAGCTTCTGCCGCCGGGAGCCGGGAAACTTCGGATCTGCTCTGAGCGACAGAGTTAGTCCAGGCAAAGCCAGGTCCAGCTGTCACACCAGCGTTCTTTACTGGCAAAGATGCTTTAGCAAAACTTTCATCCTTGGTCCAACAGCTCATGAGATGCAGGAGGTCAGATGACCAATCCATCTAGCCTGGTTTCACCCTGGTGTGAATGGGTCGCTTTCAGTGAAGGGCAACTCGTTTTTGTTACTGAGAGTTAACTCTGTCGTTCCCAAGCTAGTAAAAACTTGGGAGCTTTTATTTCCCGCTGCGTGGATCTGTCAGTACTTTCCCCAGTGTTCCAGGTGAGCTCTGTGTTTGTTCAGTGTGACGTGTGCTGCGAGCAAACAGTGTGAGACCGACGTGGGCTGGCTGGGGTCGGTCCTGCCACTGCAGCTCTTGTCTTCAAGTGAGAAGTGATGCCAAGGCTCTGACTCTTTGCTGTTTTGGGGCTAATCATGCTATTTTCTATAAGAAAGGAGGTGGCACTGCCTGTTCCCAGTGGTGCTGGGGACAATTCACCCCCCTGAACTACTCAGGTGTATTTAGTTGCTGCATGTGACAGCTCCCGTCCCTTCCCCACTCTCTCTTCACTTCCCTGTGGTGTTGTGCAGCTCAGCTAAGGTCCTGGAGGAGTGGCTGGGGGATGTTTAGAAGTTTCTCTGGCTCTTGGTGGATCTGTGGTTGTCATGCAGATCCACCCACGGGGAACTGGGACTGATCTCTCTCCACCACACACACCTATCCTGGTGCCTGTTATCTGGTCTCAGAAGCCTGCTAGAGCCAAGCTGCATGAGCTTGTGTCTGGGAACACTGAATAAGTAGGGCCAGAAGCCACACTACCTCTCTTTAATTCCTCATTTCTTCCCAGTACATTCCCTGTTTGGTAAGGAAAGCTGCTGCCCATTCCCTTGTGTGTTAACCAGCATCAAAGGCAGCTGTTTCCAGTAGAACTGGAAACAAGGTTTTGGTTCAGGGCCTGTAGAGTGGGGCTGGGAGACATTCCCAGAGGAAAAAGTAAAGATGTCAACCTCAGAGTGATGAAAACACTACTGCAACATCCATGGAGTAGTCTAATGGATCCAGTTGGATCTGTCCTGTTCCTGTGGAAAGCTGTGCATGGTGGGCTGTTCTGCATCATCTCAAAGCTCAGGTGCTGACGTGCTGTACATTGACTTTGATCAAGTCACACAAATGGCTGTTTCTTAATTGCCTTCTCCCTTTAAAAAGGGGATAATACCTCAGAGAGACTTCTGAGGTCTTGCTCACTAATAAAGCTCTTCAAGAGCTTGGATGGCAACTACTTTGAGAGCACAAACTGTTATTAATGATTTCCGTTATTACAGAAGATGAAGCTGTGTGGTTCAGCTTTTTAACCTTGAATTGTGTGCTTGCTTTTGTTTCTGCTGCTGTTCAACTTGCACGGGCAGGTTTGCACCTTGTATGCTTGCAGAGACCCCTCAGACCCACACCAGGAGCCCTGTGTATGCAGAAGGAGCTGAGGAGTCAGTTTTACTGACAAGGATGGATTCTGAATCATGTGGAATGGCTTGAGAATGGCCAAAAATGGGTTTAGTGGGGGTTCCGTTTACGGTTACTCAATTCTGCTTTGGGGGGCCAAGAGATAAGCTGTGAGGTCGTCCTCACTGTACAGAGCAGTGCAGACATCACACTGGGGCTGTGGATTTGGGCTGTGGAAAGGAATGTTAGGGGATATTTGACTGTCAGGGACCTGTCCCTTCAAACACCCATTCCCTGTACTCCAGAAGAAAAAAATTCTATCCACAGAAGCAATTCCTTCCCTGCTCCTGTATTTGGCTGGTGTACCCTGTGAAGTACAGAGCTGTATTTCCTTTCCGTCTCTTGATCTTGGCTCCTGGGGAAAAAAAACTCCTTTTATTCATGCCCATGCCAGATGCTAACTACTGCTGCTTCTAAGGAAGGAGTGACCAGGATGAAGTGGGAATACAGCCCTCAGCCCACAAAGAACCTGGTCTATAATAAAGTTTCCCAAATCTTTACCCCCCTTTTTTTTCCCTGACTCTGCTCTGGATGGCAGATAAGGTGCAGTGTGGATAAAAGCTGTGTCTGCCCGTCATGCCATGCCCTCTTTTGGTCCCCTCCTGCCCATTTCCTTCCTGGCCTCGCCCCGCAGAGATTCGCATTTCACTGCTTATTCCTCAGCAGAGTTTGATGGTCACGGAGGACCCAATGCAGGAGGTCCCGTTTGTTATTTAACCTACTTTTCAGAGGCACAAGAACATCAAGTGACTCGCACAAGGTCGTCCATGAGTCAGTGACTCCTCTGGCGTGATGGCCAGAGCCTGCAGTCCCTGCTCCCACCACTAGATCCCTGTGCCCACAATCCACAGCTCCACAACCATTCAATTAAGCTCCTGCAGCGCCTTAAATGTCGTTTATTCCTGGGTTTGACAGCAGCCCTGGTATTCTTGTGGAGCCTTGCCTTAGGAAATGACAACAGATGAGGTCAGGTCATCGTTAGCAATACCCTTGGAAGCCTCACTGCCTGGTGCTCGGGCAGGCTCTGTGGTGTGGGTGCTGTCACAGCTGGGACATGGCTCTTCCTAGGACCTGCAGCTCAGCTCTGGTGGCATCCAGCAGGACCCTGGTGGCATCCAGCAGGACCCTGCTGGACCAACACAGTCGGACAGGGAGCCCCAGGCTCTCTGCATGGGCAGATCTGTGTCCATGTGAAGGGGCTGGCAGGTACCAGAGGTAATGAACACATTGTGAGGAGAGAGGGAAGGAAGTGACTTATAAATAATTTATTTGATGTATATTATATATATGATATAGTAACAGCAGCACTGGTTTGTTACGGTGTGCGTTTCTTTAATGTGTAATCTCGTAAGGCACTTACCCCTGTTCCTGACAACTCGATAAATGATTATTACCAATTCTATATCTAATTGCCAGTTATTTCCCCCTAGACAATTTGAATCCGAAAAATACCCACTAGAAAGGCGCTTGGTGGGCAGTTTCCCAGAGCTTCCCTGGCTGTTTCTGGAGGCAGCCCCTCTTCCGCTGGTGAGCCCCACTTCTGCCAGCCTCCTGACCCCGCGCGCTGGCACAAACAATTGCATTTCTGTCGGGCCCATGACCCCACTTGTAACGCCGGTGACCCCCCTTGGGGTCAGGACCCCTCTCCTGCGCGGGGAACAGCTCCTGCCCAGCAGCTCTTGCTGAATGGCTCTTCCTCCCTCACTCCCTGTGTGGACCCGGCTGTTCCACACTAAGTTTGCCGATGTGAAATTTAGGTTAATCCGTTTCCAAAGTGGATTAAGCTAACCCACACAAAGGCACTTAGTATAAAATAAGAGTGTCCACATGGTGAGGCAGCACAGAATAGTGACTGTGCTTCAAACTCGCATCCTGACGGGTTTGTGTCCTCTGCAAGCTCACCAAACAGAGGGGCAGGCACTTCAGTCCCCGGGGATGTGCTCTCCCAAATGGCTTTAAGCCGGTCTAGCTCGAAGCCAAAGGAAGTGCAAGGAGTAAACAAAGCCCAGCAATGGGAAGGGGTTAAAGCCCGCTCTGCTGAGGTTCTCGGCAAGGCTCCTGTTCACCTTAAATGGTCAGGATTTTATTTTAGCTTCAGGGAGGAGCAGCAGCCATGGAGCTGGAAGGGAGCAGGGAGAAGATCCTGTGGCTGGGGTCTCACAACCCGCTGCCCTCCCAGCCATCCGCTTCCTGCGGAAGGCCCCCAGGGCTCTGCTCTCGCCTTTCAGCCCCTTGCTCCATGATCAGCCTGGAGGAGATGGAAATGTAGTACTGAGTGATGCCCATTTTCACCTCTGGCGTCAGATCTTCCTGAGCCACTCTCTTCCCTTGCACGCTTCCCTGGCAGTGAGCTGGTTAATGCTGGAACAGATAACATCATAACTGGACATCCGCACTATCAAGCCACAAACCCAAACCTGGCAGTTCCCATCCTGGCTCTGGCACCATTTCTGGCACCGGCCTACTGCGGGCTCCACACTGAACCGCTACACTTGGTTTATTTCATAAACCATTTCCTTTGTACCATTAAATAGTGAAACATGAGGTGGGCTGAGGAGGGGGATGCTGTAGTGTCCATCACTGCAATGGGGATCACCATCCCATCACGGTGATCCCAAACTAGGACAGAGGTCATTGACCCACTGCCCTCGGAGCCCAGCCTGGGAGTGGGTACCGGCCTGGGGGATGCCGGGACCCCCAGCACTGCCCTGCCAGAGCTGGGGTGCAGCATCCCCATCCTCCCGGGGATCCGGCAGCCGGTGCCCTGCCCAGGGCTGTGCTGGGTAAGCCGCTGGTTTCCCAACAGCCCTGCTCCAGCGTTCCGAGGCTGCGGCGGTGGGTGATGGTGCTGCCGGCAGCGCGGAGTCCTTCTGCTCCCGCGGAGCGAGGGAGAATCATCGGGAACAAAAGGATTCGGCACCGCGGCACCCACCGCGCGGGGAAGGGGCTGCGGGACCCACCGCCCCCGGGGCTCGCTGCAGGGGCCCCGCACTCGCACCCGCGCACGGGCGGACCCAGGGACGGAGCTCCCGGGGCCGCACGGAGCCGGCGGGCAGAGAGTCCCCGGGCCGGGCCGTGACGGGCGGCAGCCCCCGGTGCTGTGCCGAACGGAGGGTCCCCGGATCGGCAGCAGCCCCCCCGGCCGTGCTGAGCTGAGGATGCCCGGGCGGGTAGCGGCCCTCCCGGCCGATCCGTACCGTGCCCCGGCCGCGCATTCTCGCGC
>VZTH01013884.1:8536-20536 GCA_013397815.1 Aleadryas rufinucha
GGCACAGGGACACAGGAGGGAAAGCCGAGAGGGGCAGAGGGCACAGGCAGGGATGGGCCGTGCTTCCCGAGAGCCCAGGCTGGCCCCGTCCTTCTGCAAGGGCTGCTGGGGTGGCTCAGCCCCTCGGGAAGCAACGAGCCGATGCTGCGTCCCCAGGGCGGTTCCATCCTGGGCATCCCTGGGCTCCTTCCCCAGCAGCTTTAGCAGGGGAGGCACCTCGTGCCACAGAGGCCACTGCCCAAGCCCGAGAGGCCAAAGCCCCCGGAGCTGATGGGCACTCCCTGAGAGCTGAGGATGCTGCCAACGGCAGCGGAGGTGGAGGATCCCACCACGGTGTTCTGTGGGAAGGAGCTGAGGATGGGGCCGGGCAGGGTCACCACCACGGGCGAGGGCTGGATGGCCACGGTGGAGTCCTGGCACTGCCGGACACAGGGCTCATTGCAGCTGTTGGCCAGCGGGGTGGGGCCGCAGGGCTGGCAGGGCCGGCACGGGGTGTAGCAGGACATGTCTTGGGGCTGGAGATGCACCTGAGAGAGAGGACAGGGCAGGTAGAAAAGCATAAGGGATGAGTAGAAGCCTGTAACACCACCACGAGGGAGAGAAGACTCGAGCTGGCACAAAGAGATGGAATTATCATAGGGAGATCCACAGGCTTCTCCTTCTCCAAAGCCCAAAAGAGACCTGCAAAATGCAACCAAGCCCCAGGAGATCCCATTCTAGCCCACACCACAGGAGGCACCTAACTGAGCTCCAGCCTCTCTCCATGTCACCCGTTTTGCCCCCTTCCCTCTCCCATGGAAAGCAACCCCAAAATCAGGTGTAGAACAAAGGGACAGTTTTGTGCTGAAAAAATCCCGTGAAAGGATAATGATGAGAATGAATAAAAGAAGAATAAAGAGCTTCAGACTCACCTTGTTCCCAAGGAGATTGTGTGGAGGAGAGGAGTGGATGAGAGTGAGAAGATGGAACAGCTTTTATACTGCTCCCGTGCCGCCCCAGGCCCACAGTCACTGCACAAGGGCAATAATTTTCCAACAGACTCATCTCCAAAGCAAAATATCCCACCTAATGCCCCAGGTTGTGTTTTGTTTTCCATCAGCATTTCCTCATTTCTGACGTGCCCATTACGCTATGCAGACTCCTTTCAAGTTCCAGGGTGACAGATCCAAGGATTTCCCAAGAGGGATCATGTCACTGTCACCAGAAGATGTACCCTCAAGTGCAGGAGGGGTCTGTGCAGATGTAGGACATGGAACCAGGAAATCTGGCGAGGTTCCTTTCACACCCCATTACAGAAAGGTTTGAATCTCCCCCTGCCAATGCAGGAGTCTGTCCTGGGTACACAAAGGGCTCCTGTGCCTAATGATGTGACTTATCCTTCTCCCTCAATCCTTCACAGATTTACTTGGAAGAGTCCTCCCCTCCCATGGCAACCTCTGGGGATCTCGTATTACTGCCTTCAGTCACCATGAAGAAAGAAAATGTCATCCTTCCTAAGTAC
Organism: Aleadryas rufinucha; assembly: GCA_013397815.1. Taxonomy (NCBI): domain Eukaryota; kingdom Metazoa; phylum Chordata; class Aves; order Passeriformes; genus Aleadryas; species Aleadryas rufinucha. The sequence goes on from VZTH01013884.1 coordinate 10,038, forward strand.
CGTGGTTACTGCACAGTTCTGGTGGGGTCAGGTCTCTCCTCACTACAGGAGGGGTGTGTTGGGGCTCGGCACAGCACCTTGTTTGTCCCATTCCCCTCACGGTGCCATGAACTTTGGCTGCGTGCCTTAAACCCTGACCAGCAGGAGAGACTTTTCCAAAACATGTTGACTGTCCTGTGAGCCCCTGAAGCTGTGGGAGCGTTGGCAAGAAGGTCATGCTGACAGCAATGGCTGTTGTGGCTGCCTGAAGCTGTGTACTCGGGTACAGCCCAGTGCTTGCACCAGCTTTCCTGGGTTAGGGATGCAGCTGCCCTTGCTGGAGGGCAGTTGTGTCCCTGCAAGGGACATGGGTCTACAGACATCACACCCTCCTGGCTTGACCTCACACCAAAAGCCTGACACACAGCCAACCCAAAATTAGAGCGTGACTCACCACAGGTAGGGAGAGTCTCTCCCTGGAGATTTGCCTACTGAAGGCATTCCCTTGCCCTCCTGGGATGCGTCCCAGCTGCCTCCATGGCTGCAGGGCAGGGAAGTGCATCACTCCTTGATGTTGTTTGAGAGCTGGTTTTGTACCCAGGGCCCTTCTGAGCACATCCCCTCCCTCAGTGTTCTCAGGTACGTGGCACTGCAGGGGTTGTCACTGACAGCCCTCATTTGCTAAGGAGTTGGACAAGTTCCTGCTTCCCCAAGGGTGCTGGGTTGCTCTCCAAGCGAGTCTTTCTGAGCATGGGAAACAAGGTATGCTGAAGCACAAATGCCAAGAGAATACTCAATGCACAGGACTAGGGATGAGTCCCAGCCAGTGGGGAAATGTTTTCTGCAACCCCTTCTATTCCTCCACAGAGCATTCAGGAGACCTCCTCAACACAGCACGGTCTCTTTGGCCAGGAAGATGAGGCTTGTGCATCCGCTCCTCTCCCCAGAGCACATCTTCTCTCACAAGAGAAGAGAGCTGAGGGTTCTAAGATTGTAGCATAGTTCAGTCTCCAGCCCATACTGCTGGAAGAGGTTTTTCATTTCCAAGCGCAGATCTTGCCGTTTGTCATTCTTGAATGCCAGAGGGCTCCTGTGGCCCAGTTCTCCAGATAGTCCAGAACTCGCTTTATGGCAGCCATAACCTGGAATGCAATAGCTGGCTTTCACTGGTTCACTCTTGTCAGGCAGTCTGTTATTTGACACCCGTTCACTGCTGGGAAAGCTCCCCCACCTTCCTGGAACTCTTTTAGGGGATCTTGTAGGTGAAGACTGAGAGAGGCATTGTCTCCTCTATCTCTGCACTTCTGAGTTCACCTTCCATCACCTGAAAGACACCCCCTTCCTAAGCAGCCCAGGATGTTGTCGGGTGCCATTTCCACCCAGGTTGTCTCATGATGCCCTCCAGGACCCCTGTCCTCTCCTGCAAAGCTCTTTGGCAGCCAATCAGCTCCAGCCTGTAGTGAGGCAGGAGATTTTTCTTCCCCCAGTGCAAGACCTTGGATAAAGGAGTTAAACTGTGCTGGCCCCAGTCTGGGCCCTACAGTGCACCAGGAGTGAGTGTCTGACAGCTGGACTTTGTGCCCCTCATCCCAACACTTGCAGACCAACAATTTTCACAGATTTCAGTCCTCTGTACTACCCTCTTCCCCAGACTGTATTTTGTCAGTTTGTCTCTAAAGATTGTTACAGGCAACAGCATCAAAGGCCGTAGTTAGATGAGATGAACATTTGCCGAACTTCCCTCACCCACCAGAGCCAGGCACAAGATCAGAGAAGGTAATGAGATTTGTCAAGCCTCCAGAAATCCACGCTGACCCCTCACAGGCAACTTCTCGTCCTTTTATCCTGAGAAATTGCTTCCAGGTTGATTTGCTCCATTACTTTTGCAGAAATTGAGGTGAGGCTGACTGACATGGCTCCTTCTTCATGGCCTTCTTGAAGATGAGAGGTCCCCTGGCTTTCTTGCAGTCCTGAGATGTATTCTGTGAGTGCCGAGTCTTTCAAAGGGAGTTGAGAGTGGCCTTGACCAGACACCAACCATCCCTCCTGGGTGCACGGCATCGAGTCACACACACTCATGTCAGGCAATCTGTTTAAATGTTCCCACACCTGATCCTGCCCTGGTGCAGGTAAGCCTCTCCTGCTGACTTTCCAAGGAGCCCAATCTCTTGACAGCAATCCTTGCTAGTAAAAACCAAGGCCAAGAATCCATTGAGTGCCTCCACCTTTCCTGTAACCCCTGTCCTCAGTGAAGCTGCTCCAGGCACCCTTTGGACTTTCCATCTACCTGGAAGAATTTCTTATGCCCTCCATATTTTGCCTGGTTCAAAGCCAGGCAGGCTTTGGTTGTCCCTAGTCCCCCATACTCAGACACACTGGCAAACATTCTCCCCAGAGAGAAGCTCAGCAATAGGAAGAGAGCTGAAACTTCTTGCTACAAGGGTAGCTGTAAACAATTGCAATTCACTGCTCCAAGCCAACATCTCCTGCGTTCATGGAACCCCATCACATTTCCAACACATCTTCTGCCTTCACTGACACAACGTCACCAGGATATCCTCGGGTGCTTCATCTCAGCACATGAAAGCAGAGCAGGAATGCTGAAAATGAGGAAATTAAATAGCAGCACAGGTTGACAGAAACCAAAACACAACTTGCGCCACTAGGTAGAACATTTTGGTTTTGAGGTGAGTCTGTTGGAAAATTACTGCTGTCATGCAATGTCTGTGGGCCTGGGGCAGTGCAAGAGCAGTATAAAAGCAGGTCCTTCTCCTCATTCTCTCATCCACTCCTTCAGCCTCCATCTCCTTCGGTACAAGGTGAGTCTGAAGCTCTTTCTCCTCTTTCTCTTCATATTCTTCCAATGCACCTCAGCTCATACCTGCCCCAGTCGTGTGTGGGGTCGTGGAACTGCTATCACGGAATAGGGAAGGGGAGGAAGTTCTGTCGTGACCAGAGGTTGAAACCTGGTTAAGTGTCTCCTGAGCTATGAACTAGGAAGGAACCTTTTGGGGCTTGGTTGCTGTCCAGAGGGTTCTTCTGGGCAGAAAGGAGGGTGATACCTGGGGATCTCTCACTGCATAGTACCCAGCTCTTTTCTCCAACTTATGACCTATCTCACTCTTAGTGGGGTGAAAGACTGCTCTGCATCCACAGTTTCTGCTCTGCTTCCCCCTTCCCTCTCTCTCAGGTGCATCTCCAGCCCCAAGACATGTCCTGCTACACCCCGTGCCGGCCCTGCCAGCCCTGCGGCCCCACCCCGCTGGCCAACAGCTGCAATGAGCCCTGTGTCCGGCAGTGCCAGGACTCCACCGTGGCCATCCAGCCCTCGCCCGTGGTGGTGACCCTGCCCGGCCCCATCCTCAGCTCCTTCCCACAGAACACCGTGGTGGGATCCTCCACCTCCGCTGCCGTTGGCAGCATCCTCAGCTCTCAGGGAGTGCCCATCAGCTCCGGGGGCTTTGGCCTCTCGGGCTTGGGCAGTGGCCTCTGTGGCAGAAGGTGTTTCCCCTGCTAAAGCTGCTGGCGATGATTCCAGGGTATGAACCCAGGGACTCAACAAGGCTGTACTTCAGAGGTGATGGAGAACCGGCTCGTTGCTTCCCGAGGGGCTGAGCCACCCCAGCAGCCCTTGCAGAAGGACGGGGCCAGCCTGGGCTCTCGGGAAGCACGGCCCATCCCTGCCTGTGCCCTCTGCCCCTCTCTGCTTTCCCTCCTGTGTCCTTGTTGCCTTGTGCTCCCCTGGGCATTGAGCCGCACTCAGCCAGCCTGGGGAGGAGCTGCTGGCCCTGCTCCCTCTGTAGGGCAGGCAGATGGACATCTCCTGAGATCTCCACCACAGTTATTTGGTGTAGACTCCTATCTCCCTCTGGTGCTCCTTTGATTCAGATTTACCTAATTTTCATCTTTTGACTCATTAAAGTTCTGGTGCATTTGAGCCCTTGCCTCTGTGTCGTCATTTCCCCTGTGCATGCCCCCACAAAATGACCAGGGAGGTTACTGGGTATGCTTGTATGGGGACCATTATCACAGGATTGCTTTGACTGTGCTTAGAGGGTGATCCTCTGCTTTTCAAACTTCTCTACCTATCTAGGGCTGAATAGAATGATTCAACACAGTTCAGTGACTAGAGCTACATCAGAGATGCTGTCACGTGAAAAAGGGAGATTTTCTTGACCCTTAGTGTTTAATTTGTCTGTCAGTGCCCCAGGAAAGCCAAGAGCCTTGTGCCTGACCATTCTGCCAGCATTCCCTTGGCGGGACCCTGCACTGAGCTGTCCTGCTGGATCCGAGGGCGGCTCAACTGACTCAGCCAGGGAAACACCAACAGCACAAAGGAGACCCCTCAGCAGGTCTTCCCACTTTTTGACCCCTTAGTGGGTCTTCCACTCTATTTGAGCATGTTCTCTGCCACTGGAGACTGCAAACACCAGTGGAGGACTCACACTGACTGTTTACAGAATAATACTCTTCATTAATATACAATTGTGACAGGTTAAGGTTGGAGGATTGCCAATGATAGTGTCTGACTGCAAAATGGATTCAAAGAAATACACAGCCAAGCTCTAACCCCCAGTAAAAGTATTCAGCATGCACAGAGGGTGGTTCTTATCCAATAAACATCCCGGGTTCAGCCCATCCACTCATCCCAGAAGTTACAACGGTGTCTTCCCTAACTTTTCCCCCATTTTCCACTTACTTTTATTCATTTATGTTTAGGTGGAGCTCGAGTGACTCTAGTCATACATACCTTTGTTACTGATGAGTGTAAAATTTAAAGGTACAGCCAAAAAGAACACAGAGCCCGTGCCCAGTGAGGGGAGGTCGTACCACAGGGGTGGGGAAATTTGGGAGGGAGTTGTGCATTAATACTACAATTAGACTGTAATGAGCCAAGCTCATCCGAGGAGAGTGGTTTTGCCCCAGTTGCTGGCTCAGCAGCTCTCTCAGTCTCTCTCCCTGGTTGGCAGGTGCTGAGCAGTTTATGGGCTGCAAAGTACCATGGAGTTCCCCTCCCTGCAGGGATCCCAACAGAGCCTGGCTGCGGTGTCTCCACTCCGTTCCACCCTCCATTCCATCCCCTTAGCAGGTGCTGTGGTTGCAGACTGTGGGTGTGGGGAATCATTGTGGAATAGGTTTCAAGTGCTGCCAACCGCATTCCATCTAGGGAGCAACAGCTGTATTTCACCCTATCATTTCTGTACTGTTATAACTTCTGTTAGGATGTGAATATAACTCCTCAGTTTCCTCTGATTTTACCCCCAGCCATCTTTCCACAGATGGTTTTAGGTCTCTCACAAAGCATTCTCTACTCCACACTCAGCAAGCCCCATTCCCTCATCCTTCCTCCTCAACCAAGTACTCCAGCCCCCTCACCATCCAGTCCCTCTTCTGCTCAACTTGCTCCCCTCAGCCAAAATCTTCCATAGGACCATAGAATCATTTAGGTTGGAAAGGGCCTTCAGATCTTCTAGTCCAACCATGTATCTAACACTGCCACACCCACCACTACACCTTATCACGAAGAGCTACATCTACATGTCTTTTAAATACCTCCAGGGAGGATGACTCAATTACTGTCCTGGGCAGCCTGCTGCCATGCTTGAGAATCATTTCAGTGAAGAAATTTTTCCTAATATCCAATGTAAATGTCCCCTGGTGCAACTTGAGGGTATTTTCTCTCATCCTATCACTTGTTACTTGGGAGAAGAGACCGATACCCATGTTGTTATAATCTCTTTTCAGGGAGTTTTAGAGAGCAATAGGATCCCCTCTGAGCCTCCTTTTCTCCAGGCTAAACACCCCCAGCTCCCTCAGCCACTCCTCACAGGAGTTACCTCCAGACCCTTGCCCAGCTCTGCTCCCTTCTCTGGACATGCTCCAGCACCTCAGAGTCTTTCCTGCAGTGAGGGGCCCTGAAGTGGACACAGGACTCAAGGTGTGGCCTCAGCAGTGCCCAGCACAGAGGGACAATCACTGCCCTGGTCCCGCTGGCCACACTATTGCAGTTACAAGCCACGTCCCATTGGCCTTCTTGCCCACCTGGTCTCACCTGGGCTCGTGTTCCACTGCTGTCAACCAGGACCCCCAGGTCCTTTCCCCCAGGCAGCTTTCCAGCCATTCTGCCCAAGACCGTAGTGATGCAGGGGATTGTTGTGACCCAAGGGCTGGACCCAGCATTTCTTCTTGTTGAACCTTATACAACTGGCCTTGGTCCATTGATCCAGCCTGGTCAGATCCCTCTGTGGAACCTTTCTATCCTCTAGAAGATCAACAGCGACATCCAACTTGGAGTCATCCGCAAATTTACTGAGGGTGCCCTTGATGTTCCTGTCCCGGTCATCCATAAAGATACTAATCAGAACTGGACCAAATACTGAGCCCAGGGCAACACCACTGGGGACTGGCCATCAACTGGACGTAACTCTATTCATCACCACTCTCTGAGCCCAGCCATAAAGCCAAATTTTTATCCAGTGAAAATAACCCACATTCAAGTCATGAGCAGTCAGTTTCTCCAAGAAAATTTGGTGGGAAATGGTGTCAAAGACTTTATTAAAGTTCAGGTAAACAACTTCTACATTTCCTTCATCCACTTAGTGAGTAATCTTGTCACAGGAGATCAGGCTAGCCAAGTGGGGTGTGTGTTTCATAAAGACATTCTGACTGGGCCTGATCACCTGGCTGTCCTGCAGGTGCCATGTGATTCTGCTCAAGATCATCTGCTCCATAACCTTCCCTGGTGCCAAGGTCAGACTGACAGCCCTGTAGTTCCCTGCATGCTCCTTCTGGCCCTTCTTGCAGATGCATCTTTCTCTCATTAGACCCCAAAACTCACTACACTATTCTAGATGCCATCAGCTGAGTTCTGAGTAGGGTGGGATCATCACCCCATCGATCTCCTGGCTACGCTCTGGTAGCCAGCCCTGGTGTTCTCATGTGTGAGTTCGGTGTCTGCCTCAACTACTGTGTTCTTAAATGTAGTTTGGATGCATGACACAATCGTGACATTCTCAGAAGTGATTTGGGCCCCTGGCTGGACCCCTGTCCTCTGATAGTACAGGTCAAGCCCCAGTGTTGTGTTAAAAGCTGCCATGAAGGGGCCAGCCACATCAGGACACGTTTCACTGTTGCCACACCAAAAAATTCTCTCTTCTTGCACCACCCTGACACCAGATACCTCAAACACCACATTAAGTCAATAGAGTTAATTAGTATTTTTAAACACCTCACACTAAGATGAAAAAAGACTTTGTGAGCCTGCACAACAAAACAACCTGCATCACTCATGGATGAGAAGGGAGAGGTGTATTTGCTCATCATCCTCACAAGATAGCTCCCCCAGCACAGTCTCATCTTTCCTGGCCCTCAGGTGCCCACCAAAATGTTCTATCACTCCCTCTCCTCAGACAGTATGGTGGGAGAAGATAAAATTAAAATACTATATATTGAGATAAAGGCAGTTTAATGAAGAAAAGCAAGGAAAGACTGCAAAAACACAGGAAAAAAAAAAATAAAGTTTTATTATCACCTTCCATCAACAGGAAATGTCCAGGCACTCCTGGGAAGCAAGGACACAGTACACTTAGCAGTTTCTTCCTGGACAAACAATCTGTTAATGAATGCTCCCCCACCACCCTCCTCCTCCTTTCTCTCAGCCTTTTTTGCTGACCATGATGTCATATGGTATCGAATATCCCTTTGGTCAGCATGGGTCCGGCGGCCAGGCTGTGTCGTCCCCCAGCCTCTTGACCACATCCACCCTCATGGCCTTCTGCAGAGGAAGGTGGAGAGACAGGGTTGACACTGGGCAAGCACTGCCCAGAAAAACCCAAAATATTTCTGTGTTATCAGCACCATTCTAGTTCCAACTGCAAAGAACTAGTAGAAGGGTTAATCTGGTGCAATTGAACTCCATCCTGTGTAGACCCTATACAATCACTGAATATTCATCCCAAGCAAACCCTCACAAAAACAGCCCTTAAAAACATCTTTTACCCTGGGTATATTGCAAGAGAACCTGCAGAGGAAAGAATGACACAGACACACAGGCTGGGATGCAGCAGAAATTTAATGAGACACAAGACAGAAACGAGGTTGCTCTGTCTGGAGGTCCCAGTGCAGAGAGCACAAGGGACAGAGGGAATNACACCATGACTCAAGCCAAGATGGAGAAGAGCTGGAGGTGCAGGGATGCCCACAGTTTTTCCTCACATTTAGCCTACAAGTTCCCTGCCAAGAGCAACCAGTCTCAGAGAGCTCCTGCCTAGGCCATCACTCACTTCAGCAAAGCCCCAGCCTCCCTCCATGTGATGCTCTCTCACATTTTGCCTCTCAGAGACAGCAGTCCCATGATGCAGCATAGGACCAAGTGACAGGTATGCACTGGAAAATATGAGGAGGAAGAGGAAGAGGAGAGAGAGGAGAGGAGAAAAGTGACCCAACTCACCTTGTTCTCAAGCAGACTGAGGCAAGAGGAGTGGACAAGTGAGTGAGGAGGACAAGAGCTCTCTCTTATACTGCTCCTGCACTGCCCCAGGCTGACAGTAACTGCACAGGGACAACAATTTTCCTACAGACTCATCTCCCAAGCAGAATATCCTCCCTAATGCCACAGGTTGTGCTTTTATTTCCATCAACACTGCCATTTCTTTTCCTCATTCCTGACATGATCATTAGGCATCTGAGGATCCTTTCAAGTATTGAGATGAAAGAACGAAGGATTTCCCAGGCAGGATACATCAGTACAGGCAGAAGATGTGCTGGAGGGATCTCTGGAATAAAGGGATCATGGGACCAGGGAAAACTGGTAACATTGATTTCCACTCTCTTTTGCAGGCAATAAGGCCCTGCTGAGGGGAAGGTGTGTGGTGGCTGCCTGGAGCTGCGGGCTTGGCTACAGCCCAGAGCTGGAGATGTTTTCTCTGTGCATGGATGGAGCTGCCCTTGCTGGAGGGGAACTCATCCTTGCCTGGAACAAAGCCTGCAGACATCACTCACTCCTGGCTTGGCCTCACACCCAAAGGCTGACACACGGCCAACCCAATATTAGAGCGTGACTCGCCACAGGTAGGGAGAGTCTCTCCCTGGAGATTTGCCTACTGAAGGCATTCCCTTGCCCTCCTGGGATGCGTCCCAGCTGCCTCCATGTCTGCAGGGCAGGGAAGTGCAGCGCTCCTTGAGGTAGCCTGGTTTTGTACCCAGGGCCCTCTTGAGCACATCCCCCATGCTCAGTCTCCTCTTGCTTTCCTGGGTTTTTCCTGGACCTTTCTTAATCCTTGACCACAGGGTGCCTAAGCTACAGCCAGCTTTTCTGATCTCTTTTGCATTTCACAGGTGCCTCCATGCTATCCAACCTGCCAGATGCCTGACTGGGTGTAAGTTTTTTGACATCCAGGGGCTGTACATTGCTACTCATTTCCTCCCTGACACCAGCTCTTCCTCTCCACTTCCTTTGGTGTGACAGCCAAGGCTGCCCTTGATTCCAGTGTTCACATCAAGTTCTTCCTTCTCAGAGGCAGCTGTGCATCACTGTCTTTTCCCCATGACAGACTCCATGAGACTAGAAGGAACCTCTGGAGATCACGTAGTGCATCCATCCCTCTGCACAGCATGGTCAGCCCTTGGAGGATGCTCAGGGCCAAGTCCTGCCGAACTCTGAATTTCTACAAGTGTGAACAATCCACAACCTACCTGTGTCAACTGCAGGCAAGTTCTTTACCACCCTCACACTAACAACATCTTTTCTTATGTTTCCCTGGAATTTCCCATACTTCCAGTGTGCCTATTTCCTCTTGTCCCCTCTCTGGAGAGGACTCAGGAGAGCCTGGCTCTGTGTTCTGGACTCCTCCCACAGCTCTTTTAGCCATTGCTGAGCAGTGTGCCCAGATGCCCCCTCTGCTCTGGGGTGGACAACCCCACCTCATGCAGCCCCTCCTGTCCCAGGGGCTCCAGTCACCTCATGGGCTCTGAGGCCCTTTGCTGGACCTGCACCAGTGTGACTGTTCCTCTCTCATACTGGGCAGCTGCTCTTTGTGGCACCTGATTTGTCAGCACTGCAGAGCAGAGGAGAGGGATCACGTTCCACATTTGGAGAGCAAACCCCTTCCTAATGCAGCCTTGGATGCTGTCGGGTGCCAGTTCCACAAAGGCCCAGGGCTGTGTTGTGATGCCCTGCATGACCCCTTTCCTGTGCTGCAAAGTCCTTTGGCTTCCCCAGCCCGTGGTGGGGCAGGAGTTTCTCCCTCCAGCCTTGCAGGACTTTGCCCAAAAGTGTTAAACAGTGCTGGCCCCAGCCAGGGCCTTGCAGTGCACCAAGAGTGAGTCTCTGCCAGCTGCACTTCATCCCACTCATCACAACCCCTAGGAGACCTGCAGCCAAGGCAGATTTCAGTCATGGCCTTCTAGAAGTCAGGATGCCCATTGTCTTTCTCCCAGTCCTCAGCTGCATTCCCTGACTGCTGGCACTAGCCAAAGGGTGTTTAGAGGTGTCTTCACTGACACCAACACTTGTGTGTCTG
>VZTH01013887.1:0-10298 GCA_013397815.1 Aleadryas rufinucha
GTGTAACCCAACAGTTTGTTCACCCCTGGCCATGTAAACCTTGCAGGGACTGAGTGAGGGGTGTGTTCCCTTCACACACTCCCAGGCACAGGGTGGGGTTGTTGGGGTGTCTGTGCAGGCCAGGAGATGGACATTGATGGTCCTTGTGTGTCCCTTCCAGCACAGTCCATGATATTCGGGTATTCCATCATTCCATGGTGGTGTTCCCGTGTGTGTGTGCCCATCTTCCCCCTCCTGGTGCATCCAGTAACGTGGGTCATCCAAATAAATTCACCAGCAGTTTGGAGATTGCAGCTTTGCCATCCCCATCTCAGTCACATCCAACTTCAGCAGCAGCCACTGGGACTGTGCAGCTGATGGGGAAGGGGTAGAAAACTAACTTTGTCAAATCAAGCAATTTTTAAAACATAATTAATCCCATTTTACCTGGGGGCTGGGGTCTCCTTTGGGGTAACCTGATGACGGTTTTATTTTTCACCTAGAAAAAAAATGAATTTTTTTTTTAACCCTAGAATGGTTGGGGTTGCAAGGGGTCTTAATGACCATTTAATTCCAACCCCAAACATAATGTGGATGTTCTTAATTTGGGGTATTGGACACATTCTGGGGTATTTGACACCCTCCCCGTGGGAACTGCAGCTCCCATCTCTGCCCGATGGAACTGCAATGTGGTGGCTTTAAGCGAAATGAGGAAGTTCACAAGCAAACCCGTGTTTTATCAATGTAAATGATGAATCCTGGGAAAGCCAAAACTGGGTCTGTCAAGCTGCTGCTCCAATTGCACTTCTGATAACTCAGCTGCTGCTTTTTTTTTTTTTTTTGGGAAACGAGAAGAAACAGATGGGTTTGGAGCTGGGTGGGGGTGGCGCACGTTGGAAGAGCCGTTCCATTATCTCCCCTCAGACTGGGACTGGGGATTCCCTCTCCCGGAGGATTCCAGGGCAGGGGGCATCATCCCTGCAGCCCCTGGGAAGGGGAGAGCCTGGAAAACTGCGCCGGGAGCATCCCCAGCGTGGGCTGGGCCGTGCCGGGTGCGGGGATGAGTTTGTTCCTGCGGTGATTTGTGATGTAAATCAGAGCTAACGAGGGGGGCAGGGTGTGCTGCCTCTCCCCGAGCTGTGCAGATGGGGATGAGCTCCGAGATGCTCAATCTGCGCCTTCCTGCCTGCAAGATGGGCCTCAAAGAGCCGAGCTGTTGTTCCCCTCGCCGCCGTCCCGGTGGCTCTCAGCGCCTTGTGCCGCCGTGGCTTTTTGGTCCCATTAAAATCAAGCTGTGAACAAAAGCGGGTTATTGATTCTTGAAAGCGGGAGGATCCTTTGGCAGGCAGTTAATGAGCAGAGAACTCTTCCAGGCTCTGATTTTTCCAAGGGTGTTGAAGCTGTAACATCTCAGTTAATGTGTGACAAGGAGCCTGCAAAGCCTCGCAGTCATCCAGAATCAATCTGTTCCTAAGTGGGGGTTTGGGAGAGGCCTCTGCCAGGTTTGGCTGCTGGGGATTGGTCCCAAATTTGGGTGGCCATGAGTGAGAAGAGAGAAGAGGGTCCCCTTCCAATGGGCACTTCTTGCTGTTGGGATTCACTGGGATGACTCTGATCACTCTCTGGGGACACCGACACAGCCTGAACCCCAAAGCAGCACCTTCAAAGGCTCAAATCCCCACTGCAGCCTCCAGAAGGAATTGCAGGGCTTGGCTCTGGGGGTTTGTTTCGGTGCCAAGCTGTGGGATACTCCCGGTGTGTCCATGAACACAGGCAAGGCCACGTGTGGGAGCATCACTGCAGAGAAATCTGTTAAATAAATCCTCTGTTCACGAGTGCTCCGGTGCTTCCCCTGCTACTGCTGCAGCACGGGAGCATCTCCTGCACACAGAGATGGAAATTGCTGGGATGAGGAGAGGTGGGATGGGGTGCCATTGTCCCCTCTGAACGAGGGGGGATCTCTGCAGAGGCACAGCTCCCGTGCTCTCAGTGGGGCTGCGAGTGCAGCAGGCACGTCTCCGTGCTGGGACTTTGTGGTTTTGTGCTTAGTGATTGGAGTTTTTAGTTTGGGTGTGGGGGAGTACAGGAAATTCTGGGTTGTTCACCCAAACTTTGAAGTCCCAAATGTGTAGCACGTACCTGTGATCCAACACCTGTGGTGGCAGATGTGTGTTTGTGCCCCTGGTCAAGCACAGGGAAGTGGATTTCGGAGGGCTGTGGATAAAGATCTGTCACTCCTGGCTTTTCCCTTCTGCGCTGAAACTCGTCCCCTTTGAAGCCCCCACATGGAGAGGGCAGGGACAGCAAATCCCAAGGATGGGGACAGCAAATCCCATCCTGGACAGCTCTCAGGTGAATCCATTCAGCTGACCTGAAGGGAACGTTGTCCAGGCAATTCCCAAAGTGTTTTTAACTCATTTTTCCCCGAGCAGTGACAACACAGGCAGCACTAGGATAAAAATGACATTCCTGGGTTTGTAACAATGCCATTAACATTAGTTCTGAGCACATGAAAAAGGTGCTGAGGCTCCCAACGAGCCAAAATTGTGCTGATATTAAGAGAAACCATTTTCTGCAGTTGGTTTATTGCGGGTTTTAACTACAGCATGGAAAGCAGAGGAAGGAACCCACCCCAGGTCCCCTAGACACGTTCCCCCCATAATATCCATATTTATCACTTACCCCCCTCCTCCACCAGCTGCCTGCAGCTCTTCCAGGATCATTGTTTCCTCTCTGCTGCTGGAAGGCATCTCCCAAACTGTTATTTCTCCTTGTTAATGCTTTGCTCTCACAGTTATTTCCATCTCCAGTCTCCACACCATTAGTGGGAAACACATGCAGGTGGGTAACTACCAATTTCCAGTGCTCTGTTTCCCATCCCTTCCTGTTTTCCTCTCTCTGGAAGATTTCCTGCTGCAGATAACTGGAATTTTATTGCGTGTTCTGAGCTGGCAGAGTTGTCCTTCAGCCTCTCGGGTGGCGTTTCAGCTGAACGGACTGGTGGGAATGGCCAGACTGGGAGTTCAGTGGGGTGTGTTTGTAAGAAGTGGATGTTTGCAAGGCAGAGCTGCAGGAACTTGGAGCCATTCCTCAGGACCAGGCCTGTGTGACGGGTTCAATTGAGTGGAACCCGTGTTCCAACTTCCCCGAGCCCGCTTTTGCCTGAGTGCCGCTTGTTTATGGCGCTCGCGGGCTGAGGGATGGGGGGACGCAAAGATTCCGTGAAAAGCGTAATTGGCTGGGTGATATCTGGGGCCTTTCTGACCACTTCAGATTTGTAACGAGCCAAAAATAGCTGCTCCTTCTGCTGGAGCCACGGTTGCTGCAGCTGGGAATAGATTTTAATTGATGGATCCTGTCAGGCTCTCGGCGGCCGTGCAGGCAGGAGAACCATTAAAGTGAGATTTCTTGTCCCTGCTCACTTAAACACTCTGCTACCAGCTCATGGCAGCCTTGCAGTGTTCCCTTAATATCCCCAGCCTTTGTACCCATATCCCAGGGCCATATCCCGGGATTTTAGGTGTCCCAGCAGGGAGAGGTGCTGGCCATGGGCTTTGTGCCCTGGTGTTACAGGTGTGCAAAGAGCTGACAAAATCCTGTGTGTGGAATGAGGGCAGGCACAGCCTGGGAGTTGTTTGTGTGAAATGAGGGATAGGAACATCTTGGGAGTTGTTTGTGTGGAGGGAGGGACAGGCACATCTTGGGAGTTGTTTGTGTGGAGGGAGGGACAGGCACATCTTGGGAGTTGTTTGTGTGGAGGGAGGGACAGGCACATCTTGGGAGTTGTTTGTGTGGAGGGAGGGACAGGCACATCTTGGGAGTTGTTTGTGTGGAGGGAGGGACAGGAACGTCTTGGGAGTTGTTTGCTGGAGACTTGTGGAGCTTGGGGAAAAGGTGGCATTGAACTGGGACTCTGGGATGTGACCTTGTGTAGGAACGGGCTGTGACCATCTCTAAAGGAACCTGGACAAAGGCTGTGGTCGAGAGGAGAAACCTCTCTGAGGTTCCTCCAGCAGGGTCAGGGACCTGTGCGGGTTTGGGCTCTGAGTTTGTGCACCTTCCCAAGGCTTTTTCCTGGGAAAAGCTGTATTTCTGTGTTCCCTGCGCCCTCCTGTTTCCCCACCTGCATTAGCTGTGCCTCCTCCCCAGTTCCAGGACCTGTTGTTGGGAGAACCAAAATCCCTCCTCTGCAGAGGGAGCCTGTTTTAACTCCTGCTTTGGAGAGGACTCATCACTCATGGATGTGCAGGAACATCCATCCCCACCCCACCCAGCCTCCCTGTCACCCACAACGGCGCCGGCTCCGTTAAACCCTAATTACTGCCCTGCCCAAAGACCACAGCGAGGCGGGCTTTGCTGCAATAACAACTCGGAACTTTATTGGGACTTCCCAAGAAACTGCAGTCTCAGGTGGGAACTGCAATCTCAGGTGGGAACTGCAATCTCAGGTAGGAATGGCAATCTCAGGTAGGAATGGCAATCTCAGGTAGGAATGGCAGTGTCAGGTAGGAATGGCAATCTCAGGTAGGAATGGCAATCTCAGGTAGGAATGGCTGTCTCAGGTAGGAATGGCAATCTCAGGTAGGAATGGCAGTGTCAGGTAGGAATGGCAATCTCAGGTAGGAGCTGCAGCCACAGGCAGGAGCTGCAGTCACAGGTAGGACATGAGGAAATTGCGCAGGCTCGCCGCCTTGGTGGTGAAGGAGACCATGATGTTCCTCAGGGCCCTCCTCCGGCTGGACATCCTCGGGCCCCTGCTTCTGCTCCTGCGGGCCCTCCTCCTGCCCCTCATGCGATCGGCCATGTCCTTGTACATGTCCTTGTCTCTTTCGGGCAGCCTGTGCCACATCCGGCCCAGCCTCTTGGCCGTCTGCACCATGCTCAGGTTGGGGTTGGACCTCTGGAGGCGCCGGCGGTGCCGCTCCATGAAGATGAAGAAGGGCGGCAGCGGGCGCCCCGAGGACCTGAAGCGGACGCTCTTCCCGTAGCGCCTTCCCCTCCTGGCCCGGAGCCGGGAGCGGGCCCTCCCGAAGCGGCGGCGGGGCCTCTGGATGGTGATGCGGAACAGCATCGTGGTGCTGGGCGCCCTCCTGGAGCGCAGCGGCCGGGCCATGGCCGCGCGGGGCCGGCCGGGCTGGGCCGCTCCNCCTGCGGAGGAGCGCGAGGCCGCGCTGCCCCTCAGCACCGGTGCTGGAGCGCACTGAGTGGCGACGGGCCAGGCCGCCGCGCCAACGTCACCGCGCCGCTGTGACATCAGGCCCCGGGGGCCAATCGGCACGGGCCAGGCTGGCTCCCCGCGGCGCTATTGGCTGGAGGGGCGTGTGATGTCATAGTTGGGGGTGCTGGAACGGTTTGTGTTGACGTGGGAGCGCTGCCGTGGATGGAACGTTGGGGTGGGCGGTGGCGGCGGCACTGGGCCGCGGTGACGTGGGGGTCCCAAAGCCGATCTGGCCTGGTCCCTGTGGCTCTGTTGGCTGGAGGGACGTGATGATGTCATAACCGTGGTGGTGGAGCAGGTCTTGGATGAGTTGGGAGTGCTCCGTGGATGGAATTTTGGGATGTGCTGTGGTGACATCACTGTGCCGTGGGGACATGTTCCCAAAGCCGATCGGGAGGGGCCAGGCCTGTTCCCTGTAACCCTGTTGGGTGGAGGGATGTGATGATGTCATGACCATGACGATGTCACGGCCGTGGTGGTGGAGCAGGTCTTGGTTGAGTAGGGAGCAGAATATTGGGACATGACATGGTGACATCACTGTGCCATGGTGATATCGCTGTGCCATGGTGACATCACCGTGCCTTGGTGACATCTCTGTGCCATGGTGACACGCTGTGCCTTGGTGACATCACCGTGCCATGGTGACATCGCTGTGCCTTGGTGACATTGCTGTGCCTTGGTGACATCACCGTGCCGTGGTGACATCTCTGTGCCAGGGTGCCACGTGGTCTCCCAAGCCCACCAGAAGGGGCCGGATCTGCTTCCGGTCACCCTGGAGGGACGTGACAATGTCACCGCCACGATGATGTCACGCCGTGGTGACATCCCAGCCATGCTGACATCACGTCCCTTCCCCCAGGGCCGTGCCCCTGCTGCAGCACCGGGGTTTTGGCTCCGTTTCTCACCCGGTGTTTTACAAACCTGTAACGCCCGAGGAGGGGAGCGGAGGCCTCGGATTCTCTGTCATGATAAAATGCGGAGCCGCCGCTCGCCGCTGCGAGGTGGCAGCTCATAATGGGAAAATGGTTTAGTAGCAGCCCTAAAAATAATTGTCTGTGACAGCTGTTCCTTGGTTCCTGTCAGGAGAACCACTGTTATTTAAATCCACAGCCCTTGGACTCCATGGCTAATTTATTTGGGTGGACTTTTCATTAATTTGAAAGGTTCTGCGGGTTTAAAAGCCTTCATTAATTACGCTCTAGCAGATGAAAATGCAATAAGGTTGTGCAGGTTTGTCTGGGAAGAGAAGAAATTCCCAGCGGTTTGTTTGGTTGTTTCCGAGAGGTGAAATCAGCCGTTCCCAGGCAGAGGTGAGCTTGGCTGTCCCCGTCAGAATTCTTGTGACTGAGGACAGGACTATGAATAAAACAAATTGAAATTTTGACCACTCATTCCGAGTACAAGGTGATTTATTGAAGTTCCCAGTAGTGTTAAATATTCATATGTAGCCGATTGCATAAGTGCTAAATTATGAAACAGCCCCTGCTTCTGGAGAACTTGTCTCTTCTGAAAGATAAAGATGGGGGGAGCAGAAGCCTTGGAAGTCGGGAGTCATCCCTGAGTTACACACGGATAACTTTGGAGTTGCGGCATTCCGGTGCAATTAGGACTTGGGTAATTGCTGGGCTGCTTAATCCTGGCAGAGAGGAGCCGAGGGCTCGGCGGGCTCCGTGGAAGCTCGTGGCAAAATCCAGCCTGGACAGAACGTGCTTCCCAGCTCCCTTGCCGTGTTTACTCCAGGTTGTTTTGCAGTGACCTCAGCCTGGTAAATAAACTCCGTCCGTCCCACCAGCCTCGTTCCTTTCACGTCCCCGCTCTCCCTTCGAGCACAGAGGGTGATTTGCATTCCATTTATCTCTCCCACTCTCCCTTCCCTTGTTTCCTTTGCTCTCCAAAGAGAACCTGCCCTGGTGATTATTCTGGGGCAATGAAATAATTTCATTCCAGCAGTCACAGGTCCCTTCAGCAGGTGCTTTATTATCTCAATAATTCAGCCTAAGAGACTTTTCAGCCTCCCCAGTTCCCACAGTTCAGGAGCTACAAATAAAACTCTTCTGCTCTTTCCCTGATTTGGTTTATTTAGCCTCTCTTTTTTTTTCCCCGTGTTCTTTCCAGATCCTCCCCAGGAATTATATTTAAATGTGGAATTGATGCTGTTCAGTGCAAGTGCCTTAAGGGGTGCATTGTGTTAACATGCACATAAAGGCAGCGCTGTCCCACTTGGGCTGGGTCATTTAGAAAATTCACTTTGAATCGAGGCCATTTATCTGAACTCAGCACAGTGTTTGCTCATGTCCCTGGATTACCTACATCCTCCATCAAAATAGGTCAGCTGGGTCCAGGGAAATCTGGGATAGAAGTGCTGGAATAAACACAGGGCAGGGCTGGGGTGGGACACATCCGTCGATCCTTTCTCGCACACGGAGTTGGGTTTAACCCACCACCCCTTCTGTGGGGCCTCTGCAGGCAGAGAGACCAGAATGAAGCAGCTTTATTGCTCCAGTTTCCTCTTTTATTAGAGAATCTTTGGATTTTAGTTAGGATTTTCACGTGGAACGGTGATTGTTTAGGGCAAATCATTTGTGGGGAGCAGAGCCCAGGCAAACCAGGCTTTGGGCACATGAAGACACTGCAGAGCTTTTCCCGTGGCTGTGGCTGCTCCGGGTGTTTGTTTAATCCTAGGAATACCCATAATGACATCCTGGAATTGGTGATTCAAGGGGATTTGTGTCCATTTTCTTGCCTGGACCTGAACAGGGCCCGTGGCTGTGCTGGGACACCTCAGTGCCGTGATCTCACCAGGGCAGAGGGTCCAGATGTGTCCTGAGACTGCCCAGACCTCTTCAGGAAGGAGAGGTTTTGCCACCAGTCCTGGCAGAAACAAAATCATGGTCGTGAACCTGCTCGGATTTGCAGTGAAA
Organism: Aleadryas rufinucha; assembly: GCA_013397815.1. Lineage (NCBI taxonomy): Eukaryota > Metazoa > Chordata > Aves > Passeriformes > Aleadryas > Aleadryas rufinucha. The sequence continues at coordinate 8,119 of VZTH01013887.1, forward strand.
AGCAGAATTTACAAAGCTTGTATTTAACAGACAATATTGTAGCCAAAGAGGCAAAATGAGAAAAAAAAAAAAAACGAAACACAAAAAGCCACAAAACCCCCAAAAAACCCCTCACAGACCTTGGCCCCTGCTCTGCCTCCCCTATTAGGTAATGAGTGTTGATGAAGGGATGGAACTGGCTCCAGTTTGCCCTGGTGGGTGAAAATTCCGTGCCAGGAGGAATCACGTCAAAGGCAAGCCAGGAAAATTAACAGGAGGAGAAGACTCTCCGTGAATTGCAATTAATGTTGAGGTGAGGCTGTTGCCAGAGCGCTTCCAGCAGCGCTCCCAGTCCCTGCCTCGTCAGGAGCAATCCCTGGAATACACAGCAGCTCCTCATTGGAAATAACAAGTTTTTACTGTTACTTGAGAAAAACTGCGAGTGAAAAACAGCCTCTTGACAGAAACCATCAGGACGCACCAACAAAACCCCCAAACTAAGCGGGAAGATGAGAAAAATGTCACTGCTCGTAATGATGTTAATTAGGAGGTAAATGAATGTTGACATTTGAGAGCTGAGCTGAAAGGATCAGACGTGTGAAGGTGTGGAGGATCTGTGTGGAGTCGGATGGAGGGAGAAGCTGAAATGTCTGAAAGATTCCTGCAGGGGCAGAAGAAAGGAGAAGGTTCAGCATTGTCTTTGTTGGTTCTCATAATTACACAGGGTGAATCCAACTTTTAAAAGCTCCTTGTCTCGGACTCTTCCCTCTGATTTGGGATGGCAGGAGAAGGTCTCAGCACGGGGATGGGGCTTTAAAAGTCCCAAGGTGAATAGGAAATACTTTATTTTATGATCTGGTGGTATCGTGGTGGATTTTTACATTTATTGCAGGTACAGGGGCTCTCAGGTGTGCAAAGCTGAGCTCAGAGGCTCCGTTTGAGTCCCAGCAGGTCCCTCTGTGGCTCAGGTGTGCTCCCTTGAGCCCAGTCTGGGTGCCTGAGCTGGTTTCGTGGTGTGTTCTGTGGTTTTCCCTCGTGCAGAGCAAAGGGGAATGGAGCCATGGAACGGTGGAATGGGTTGGGTTGGAAGATGTGGGACGCACGGGACACATCCCTCCCGCTTCTGTTGTTCTTTTAGGGTAAAACCCTTTCACTCCATTCCTTGAGAGTTCCTTGAATCCTCGTTGTGCCTTAATTCCAGAGCCTGGGAGACTTGATACTTGGCTTTTGCACGCTGGAGTGAGGAGTGCTTCCCCTCAGGAATTCGTCCCACGCTGCCATCCCTCCCTCAGCGCTGCTCAGGGTCACCCCGGAGGTTTTCCAAAGGATAACCTTTATTCCTGGTTTTTTTTTTCCCCAGTCTCCTTTTTCCTGCCAGGCAGTCAGGGACCAGGGGGGTCTCTGCCCTGGGAAGAAGGGCTGCTCAGCTGGTGTTTCCCAGCTTTAGGACCTTGTGCTGCCACATTCTCCCGGGAATGCTGCAGTGCACCGGGAGAATCATCCCCCTGGAGGTGCCTTGCCCGTGCCCTGCTCACCCCGTCCTCAAACCCAATTTATCCCCTTTGCAATGTGGATTTTATGCTCCCAGCTCCCTCCTTTTCCCCCTTTTATTGTCCTGGTGGGGAGTGAAGGGGACGGGAGGGGAATGGTCCCTCCCGCGCTGCTGAAAGCCGCCAGACCTTCAGCTGCACTCCATCAACTCTTTACTTTCCCTGCAATTCACACCATGTTGCCTTTTATTCCTGACCCTTTTTAATGCGAGTAGTTCCTCCTGTTTCCCACTTTAATGCAATTACACCACACTTCTCCTTCCCCGTATCCCAGGAAGCCGCCCAGCCCGCTCAGCCATCACACGGCATTAAATGGAGTAATTGCAACATTGGGTTCCTTCGGCCGGGCCATAAAGAAATGCCATTACAGAGGAGCTGCGGGAGAGCACCTGGAGAATCGGGGCTTTGAGGCTGAAAGCTCTGCAGGCACTTTTTTATTGTTATTGACCACCCCAGGGCCCCTGGGAGAAGGGAGCCAAGGGCATTCCTGGGGTTTTTGTCCTCTGAGAAAGGAGTGAAGGCAGGAGTGGCTTCACCTGGGCTGTAGGTTGTTGTCTTCAGTGAGAATTAAAAATATAATTGTTAGTCCTGGGAGGCACATCTGGGGTGCTTGTCCAGGTCTGGGTCTTTGGGACAGGAGGGACAGGGAGC
>VZTH01013888.1:0-19285 GCA_013397815.1 Aleadryas rufinucha
GTTTCCTCTCCATCCCATCTGCTTCACTTCAGGGCTGCCCCTCCATCCCGGCTGCCTTGGATCAGAGCCACACAGCCCCCAAGCCCTGCCCTGCATCCGAGGAAATCTCCATTGAACAGCCCCAGCGAGATCCAAATAAAACATGGCCATTAACGCCCTCCATAACCACCTAACTCAGCAGCAAGAACCCTTTGTCACGGCCAGGATCAAACAGCAACCTGGAGCAAGCAGCTGCTGAGCAAATCCAGGGAAAAAGGAGTGGGTGAAGCTGCACCCTCGGACCCCGTGTTCCCTTTGGAATCACAGCTGAAAATGGGCTTTAAAAACCCCATCTCGCTGTCCCCTTCCCCGGCACATCTCACACACATCTGCTCCGTAGTGCTGCCTCCGAGGATTTACTATGGTTTTCCCTCGCTTACTCGCCGTCCGGCCCCCATTTGCTTTTTTGGACCCTGGCAATCCGAGCTTGAGTATTTCAGTTGTCCAGTTGCCAATCAAAATATTTGAAGGAAATGTTTATTTTCTTCTCGAAATCACACCAGCTGCTGCACTAACTGAATAAGCCCATTTAGCTGTAAGAATTTAACCATTGTAAGAGTGAATTGAGTCCCCCAACTACTCCAAAATCTGACCCAATCTATCAGCGGAAATGTCAATGTTTTGGATGGGAGTTTGGGGAAGTGTGGAATGTGTATTAAATAAAAGCCATGTAAAGGTCAAAGCCCTGATTAGTAATGCCACTGTCTCCTCCTTAGGGCTGAGCTTCCCCGGGGACCGCGGAGGCCGGGACACACCCCGTGATTTAATTGTGCAGCTGCAATTTGCACCTTTTGAGGACCCCCAAGTCCCCTCCGCACGTGGGGCCGGATAGAAACGGGCTTTGAAAGCTGCTCTGCCCCTTTCCAGATAAAACAACAGCGCTGCGGTGACACAGCAGCTCTCTCTCCGCCTCGGAGACAACGCAGGTCTTTCCTTGGGTGGGTGGCGAGGAGATAAATGCAAAGAGATGCCCCCGATGGGAGCCAAACCTCGGCTGGGTCATGGTGGCCACGAGGTGGGAAGGGCTGGTTCGTGAGGCTGCCAACCACAGAGGTTTCTCTGGGTGTGTTCAGCCGCCTCCCTGAAGACCACGCCGGGTTTGGGAGCTGCCTTGGATGGAGTGGAACTGGTCCCTGCGCCCTGGCGGGGTTAGGGCTGGTGGATCTGCTCAGAGGTCTTCGAGGAGATGAGGCAATGGACCCTGCAGATGGTTTTAGGGATTGATGTGAACCCATCCCAGCGGAGCAGCGGGTGCTTCCACTACCTCCCAACCCAGGAACACCTCCACTCTGCCTGGAGGGGGGAGAGGGCAGCAAAAGCAACGTTAGGACCTCTTTAGTGCTGCAGGGACACCTAAACAAGCAGCTCACCCCGGGCACGGGGCAGAGCACAGCACCAGGCCTGATGTACAGCAGGATCATCACTATCAGATTGTTTGGGGCCAGGCAGCGATATGGGGAACCTGAGCAGCTCCTCAGCACCCCAGATGCCACCCTCTGGTCCCCACCTTAGAGATGTGGGGAGCACGCGGTGGCTGATGAACCCAGTCAGCAATAAACCTGAGCTTGTGCGTGTGTTACGCAACAAATACTCACAGTGTGTGAGACACACAGAGAATAAAGGGGATTTGAAGGGAACCTGAGAGTGTGCCACTCTCCAAGTGCGTAGAATATAAAATATCTTCAGCCTGGCCATATATCACTGTTCTAATTCTCTGCATATGTGCGCCTTACAAAATTGTCATGAAAAATCTACCCCAGGGGAAAAAACCCTCCTTTCCTGTCTTACTCCACAATGATTGACGACAATATAAACACTAATGATACTTTATGCTTCTGTATATAACACACCAGCACGTGTGTGACGAGTGGGGACAGACATTCCCGCTCTGGATATATCTTTGGCTGGTTTTTCTCTGCTCATTTCTCTCATGTTGGACCTCCAAGCCATCTCTGAACATTTTTCTGACCTTTGTCTTTCTCTGCCTCCTTCCCCTGATCACAACAGCTCCATGTGGGAGCACAGAGGGGCAGGTGGCCGCAGAAGGAGAGAATCTCCATGGGAAGGTGCACGAGATGCATCTGATCTGTGAAGCCCCAGCTCATCTCTAGAGAAGGCGCCGCTCTCCTCCCCACCCACGCGTGCAGGCACGCTCTCACGCCTCTGTCACGTATGTTAACAAGTTCATTTGTTTCCAAGTCAGAGCCAACTAAAAAAGAAAACGGCCCCTTCCTCCCAGCCCACGTAAAATAGAGCAAAATATATTTTGGGGGAGGAGGGGAGGTGTTGAAAAAAAAAAAAAGGAGGGTGTGAACAGCATCCGTTGTTACACGCCCATGGAGCGCTGCTCTGTATCTGATAGAACCAGCTCACTAACTGGGTGCACGGACTTCCTCTGCAGAGTCTGAAAAAAAAACCCAAACCCCAAACCCAAACACAACAACACACAAGGTCCTTATCACAGCATCTCCAGGCACCACCTCAACACTGCCAAGCACGTTTGCTGCTCAGTTTTGTGATTCTCCCCGAACACCGTGTGCTGCCGTGCGCGCACACACGCGGCCCCAAACCCACCCCAAACCCAGCTCCTGGGTCCTCTCCCACCCCAACTACGCTGGGCAGCAGCAGAGCAGGGAAATTCCCAGGTGTTCCCAGCTCAGTGAATCATGCACCGCATCTCAACCTCCTCTGCAAGCCCTTCCAGCTCCGTTGGGATGCTCCAACTCGCTGGACCCATCCTTCTGGGGAGGACCCTGCTCCTAATTCTGGTGTGGGTTTATCCAGAACCAGTTCAGCCCCACGTCCTGTGCCTGCAGTGTCCTCCAGAGCTTACATTAGCTCCTCTGCCTCGCCGTGTTTACCCCCTCGATGTATTTACACAGAGCAATCAGCTCCGCTCCCCGCCTGCCCTTTGCTAGACTAAACAAGCCCAGCTCTCCCAGCTTCCTCTCCCGGCACAGCCTCTCTCATCCCAGAGCCCTCTGCCCGCATCCCCCTGCCCGGCACATCCCCGCAATCCCCGCCCCGCATCCCGCGGAGCTAATGAATAACGGTGCTAATTGGAGCGGGTGGGTGGGCTGAGCGGGGACGGCAGGCGCTCCCCTCCGCCCTGCCTGCGCTTTGCTCTTTACCTGCATTCAAAGGGTATTAAAACAAATTAACAAGCCCTGACTACATAAAAGGAAGCTGCTGGATTTACAACCCAGCCTGCAGCTAGACCACCTTGCCTGCCGAGCAGGTTTGGGCCAGGCCACGTCTGCCACGGGAATCCCACAGCGGAGGGGCGATGGCACAGGGGGGCTCCGGCGGCCGAGAGCCCGGCAAGGCAGCGGCACCCCGGGCTGGGGGCTCCCCACCCCGCTCTGAGTCTGGCACTGCGGATCCCAGCACACTGAAAATCCCGTGTTAAAGGCAGGATGGCATCCCTGAGGCAAATTCCGAGGGACTCCTTGCTGTTCTGTGGGGATGCAGCACCCTGAGCTGTGGCTGGGGTTCGGCCACACGGCCACGGCACAAACGCAGCGGTCGCGGGTGCCCAGACTCTGTCCTGGGGGAAGCTCCTGTCCAGCACTGCTCTGTGGTTCATCTGTGACAGTTCCATGCCAAATTCACTGGAGGGACATCACAAATGTAAAGGAGAGGAGCAGAAAAGCAGTTTAAAGATAGACACAGAAGCCTGAAAGCAGGCAGGAAACCCATCTCGAGCGTGTTCCTTCCTTTGAGGCTGAAGCTGAATCCCACAATCTGTTTTCTTCCCACTAATGCTTGCCTAGCTTCCTTTGGAAACAATTTAGTCTCTGCCCGTGGTAGAATGTTTTTATCCATTAAGAAACGGATATTTTAAAGAAACCATAAGTCAATCTGGACAGGGATTAGGAAGCAGCAATTCAGTGTATTTGCTGGGCCCATAATTCAGGACTTAACCTCAGAGCAGCCACGTTGCATTTCGGAAACAATAGGGGCACTTGCTGCCTGTGCCAAGAGGCTTCTTAAAAGTAACGTAATACTTTAAAAATGTATATTTAAAAAGAGAAAGAGAGAGAAAGACTTTACTTTAAATGCACATGGTGAAGCATTCTGCTGATGATAAAAATGTTGCGCTGGCCTGAAGTGATGGTTTGGGAATGAAGCTGGTTAAAGCTGAGCAGTTTCCAGATCAGGGGATCTGAAGCTCTTCACCAGTGAACACTGAGTGTCCCAAAAACCATTCAGCAGGCACTAGGGGTAGGAGAGGCTCACAAAAGGATCCGGTATTTACTGTCCTCCCTGTGAAATCAAGGGAGTTTGGCTTAAAGGATCCAGCATTTACTGTCCTCCCTGTGAAATCAAGGGAGTTTGGCTTAAAGGATCCGGTATTTACTGTCCTCCCTGTGAAATCAAGGGAGTTTGGCTTCTCCGGAGCAAAAAGAAGATGTGCAGGGGGATGTGAAGTGCATCAATCAAAACAGCTCTCTCTGGCACCGAGGAGATCCAATCTAAAATCCCTTTGCAATCGTCCTGGTGAGTGCAAGGCCCCTCCGTGCTGCTGGACAAGGCCCACAATCGCTTTTGAGTGGTTGAAGATGTTTCCACCACAGAACTCGAGCGTGGGCGGTCCTGCTCTGCTGCGCTGGGAACAAAATGGTTCAGCCTGAGCCACTGCCGAAATGTGGGCAAGGGAGGACACGGAGAATCGGGGGCTGCTCCTGGGGAGGACGTGTGCCTGCCACCAGCCCAGCTCCCCTGAGCCAGGGGGCCCCGAGGAGCAGCTGAAGGCAGACAGAAGAAGTCCCTTTAACATCTTGCTTCACTTCTGAGAGCTACTTGATTTTTTTCAGCTAAAAGGCAAAACTCGACCGAAGCAGGCACGCAAGGCTCTGGCTTTGCGTGCCCCGTAATAAGGAACCATTTCAAGCCATCCTAATGACAGCTTGGTGTCTCACTGCGGGGATGGCAGAGCTGGGACTGCAAAAACTCACATTTTCCAGACCTCTCTGGAGAAGCATTGGGCCAAATCCTCAAGAGAGGCTCTGCTCGGTTGAAGCCAGGGAAGCAGAGCTGGGTGAGGATGGGGGTCTGCCTGTCTGACCTGCCCAGCCATGGGCCAGATTCTCATCACAGCTACAGGGGGTGAACCCAGAGTTACCCTATTTACCCCCCAAGAGCAGCGCAAGTGGGAATGAGGTGGTGTGGGCTGGGTTGCCGGTGTCCATCCCATTCAGGGGCAGGCATGGAAGGGATCAAGGCTCTGCCCACCTGAGTGGGGCAAGGCAAGGCCAGAGCACTGAAATACCCCGACACTGGACAGAGCAGGATCCGACCCGCTCGGCCTCGGAGCCGCGCTCTCTCCTCCCGTATTTCCTGGCATGCCCTTCAGAAACCATCGGCTTTCTCTTACCGGGAGGGTTTTGGTTTGAGACCATTTAACCTCAGGATGATCATTTTACGTGGGGGCTATTTATAACCTCCAGGGGCTGCTTTACTGAAAGCCTCTGCGAGTGGCTGAGGGCCAGGCCCTTCTCCCACTCCCAGCAGCGTCCTTGCTGTGATCTCCACCGCGGCCACGGCTCTCGCTCCCGAGGCGGAGAGATTGGACTGGGCCAGAGCGAACACATCTCCCAAGAACCCCAATTCCCCCAAATTAAATCACTGTCTCCTGCCTGCCTAAAAACCCGAACTCCACGTGCTGTGTTCAGGGATTTGGGGTGCCGGGATCCCGCCGAGGCCGTTTCTGGGAGCATCCCAGCTCCCAGCCTGGTTTTGCCAGGAGCAGATTAGGCAGTCTGTGCAAACTGCTTGGTCAGCAGAACGGGGAGGCCGAGCACCCCCGGCACATGAGTGGAGGGAAAACCTCCCTGGCCTGCTTTGAATCCCTGCACAGGGATGCTAAAAACATTAACCTTGGGAAGCACGCCCGTCAAAGATAGCGGGGGCCGGATGAACCCCAGCCTGCCCCTCCCAGCTGGTATCTCCTTCTGCTTTCCACTAATCGGCCTCTCCTGTGTGTTACCCAAGAACGTGCCAAGTCGTGAGAATTACAGGCCTGTTAACTCCCCTGTTATTCTTGGCACGGGCCGGGCTCCACTTGCTCGGGTAAAAATTATGATCTTTGTGAATAAGCCGTGTGTGTGTGCGAGAGAAAGAGGGGTTTTTAAAATGATGGTTATGATTGGTCATAGCCAGAGCTGTGTCAAAAGGACAGGGCTGAGATGAAAATTACTGAGCTGGTCCTGCTCTGAGTTACGCTGGTAGGAGCCCACAGTCATTTTAAGACGGTTCCTCCGACTCGGGAACAAGGGAGCCAAGAGCAGAGCGTGCACAAACCGCCTTTTGCAGCATTCCTGGGACTTCGGATTCACTCCGCAGGAATGATTTCAGAGGCTAATTTTGTGTGTCTCCACTCCTGCTGTCACTTGACATTTGGGAATTTGGCAGGGGCGGTAGCTTGCGGCCAACTCCATTTTTTTTCGCGTTGAATTTGTGTCATCACCTGATTCTTCGCTCCAAACGACGCTCTTTGGGTTTCTGGCACTGCAGGGGGCTGTGCTAATTTAAAATACAAATCTATTTTTCTTCCCCCAAGAATCTCTTTCTTTATGATGCGGCCAACGGGACCAGCCTAAAAAACTCTTTCTCTCTCTCTTGCTTTTTTAAAAAAACACTCAAATGATAATCCTACACAAAATGCCCGTGTTCTTCTCATAAACCGTGCTAATATCAATGAAAATTCCAAGCGTGGAGAATTTGCATTTCAATGAGAAATTAATTAAATTTTCACTGTAATTTTGGGTTGGGAGGAGCGGCGCAGCTTTTACAGTTCGGGTAACATTTTCAAACATGTTTTTACACCCAAAACCCCCTCTTTGCCAATGACACCGAGCCTTTCAAACAACCACATCCCTTCTGAAAACGCAGCACGAAGGCTTCGGGAGCTTTTTCTACGAAACCTTCCCAGAAGGGCCACTTCTCACCGAAATTCCAAATACAGACAGCTTAAATGCTAATCCTTAAAGCCCTGTTAATATCTCTGCTGGTTTCTGAAGGAAAAGAACCAGTGAGACTAAAAGTGCATGGAAAAGGAGCACGGAAAAGGACAGGAGAGTGGCCTCTTAATTCACCCTGGTGGCATCTGCCTGTGCAGAAAGACAGGAGCAGCACAGCAGCTGGGTATTTCCAAACCCCTTGCTTAGTTTGGGACTGAAATTCCGGGGTTAGCAGCCTGCTCTCTCTCAGGTAACTCCAGTGGCAATTCCTCCCCCCAGTCCTGGCAGCGAGCTGCGGATTCCTGGGGAACGCCCAGGGACTCAGGCGCCGGTTGCCGCTGGCAGATCTGGGAAGAGCAAAGGCTCTGTGTGTGTGTGCGTGTGCCCGTGCAGGTGTGCATCCGTGTGGGGAATTATTCCGGAGCTGGGCGAGGGATCGCTGCACTTGGCACCCCCACGGTGATAAGAAGCCGTTGGGATTAGCATGTAAAGCACGGAACACCCTCCCCGGCTGATGCATAACCATGGTGCGGCTGCCTTCATGTCAGAGGAGCTGCTGGGTTCAAAGTGTGCTGCTCCCATCTCCCTCGCGCTCCTGCTGCTCGGTTGCTCCTCAAAACCCAGATCCAAAGGTGCTAAGAGCGACTTAACGGGTGCAGAAAGGCTTCCAAGGTCAAGGAACCCACACAAACCCCTCCCTGGCTCCTTAACCAGGGGAGAGCTCTGAAATACCATCCACAGGCATGTTCCCACTCGGCCACGGCAGGAACACGAGGGTTCGGGGGTGACCCTGGGACACCCAGGCAGTTACCTTGGATTGGAGTTTGAGCCTGGGAGCCGAAGTGGCTCGGGGTGCTGAGGGATCCGCGGGGGTTGGGTGTTGTCGGGGTGACTCTCATGGACTGGCGCAGCCGTTCCAGCTCTCCGTAGCGGTCGGTGAAGGGTTTGGCTTGGTCTTCCAGCTTTTGTCTGTGCCCTGGAACGTGATAAAAGAGTCTGGTATCTGATCAGCTCCCCCTTGGCTGCAGCGCCCTGGTTACACAGGGAGCCAGCAGAGCCTCTGTGTCTGTGGTTTGCTGTTGTTCGGTGGGTGGCAGCCCCGGCAGAGAGCGGCTCCCAGGGGAGATGGACACAGAGTGACCCCCGGGGGAGGCCCCACATCATCCAGTAAGTCTCCAGTCAAGGAGCCGGATCAGGATGTCCCTGCCCGAGTGACCAACTTCCACCAACCCTCACTGACCCTGACCACAAAGGGGAGACACGTGCAAGGCAGGAGCAAACCATGTCCTGGCAAAGTGGGGACAGGGGAACCAGCAAACATTGAATTTTAAGTATTTTCTACAGCGTTTGCTCATTGCTTAAAGAACAAACTCTCGTCTTACTCCAGTCCCCTCCCCTGACCTAGGGGAGTCAGAGCCAAGTGGGGCTGGAGGAGGCACAGGAGGGATGGGATCAGCCCTCGCTGGTACCACACCTTGGCCACCTCACTGTGCTTGTCTCTGTTCCTCTTTCCTAGCCAGAAAACGGGCAGACTAATCACCCACCTCCCCAGGCAGGGCAGCAGCTAATGAGCGTTCCTAAAGCACTCCCAGCTCCTTAGGTAGCAGCTGCTGGCACAGGGCAATAATTATTAAATTTATGCTAATTGTCCCGAGGCGAGAGGCGCATGAAATGCACTTGATACATAACTTTCACATTTTACTGTATTAATCATCGCCAAACGGCTTCGCTCTCCCTGGGCCGCGTTCCAGTCTCAGTTACACCCGCACAAAGCTGGAGGGGCTCCAGAGGAGCCTCAGCTTTACATCAGTGCGGGGTTCAGACCTTGGCTTCTCCTTGTGCCTTCCCTGCCGCAGCCAGACTGCCCCACAACACCCCCAGCTCTGCACCTGCCACGAGGGGACCTTCCCGAGGCGGCACCGCCTCATCCCGGCGCGATCCCAGCGCTCAGGGGCACCGGAGATGTGCAGGCACGCCGGGAGACAGGAGACAGGCTGGGAAGAAACCCTTCAGCAGCACTTCAGAGAGCTGGGCCTTATCAGATCCTGCAGCCCCACATCCACCAAGCCAAACTCGGTTCTTGGTGGCTTTTAAAGAAGAGAAGCAAAGCAAAGCAGCGCTGTTTAAAAGGCGATAAAACTCAGGCACCTCTCGCTCGCACCCCCCTGCCCTTCCCCCCTCACATCTGCACAGCCCCGAGAGCGCGGTGTCAGTTTATAGCAAAGTCACAGAAAGTCCCCACACTTCCCCCTCTGTAAGTCCAACGTCTGATATCTCCTGATCTCCCGTTTGCTCGGCTCAGGCTGTCTGCAAAGATGCCGCATGGCCGGGATGGGAGGGAAGAGCATCAGCTCCAGAGGGGAACTCACGCTCCCAGCTGGGCTCCACCAGTGTCCCACCAGCAAACCCCTCCCAGCCACAGCTCCTGAGGGGCTTTGACCCCCCTCTGCCATCTCCACACCCCGGTGAGCCCCACCATCCCCTCCAAGCTCTACAATCCCCAGGCTTCCAGGGGTGTGAGAGTCCAAACGGATGGAAAACGTGCTGGCACCACAGAGCAAAACTTGGTGAGGACGAGCCCGGCAGAAAGCAAAAACCCAGCGGCACTTTGAAAATGTATTTTCCCTGCTGTGTGAAGTAAACCAAGGAAACCTCAAAGCAACACCATAAACGATCTCCTCTCATCTCTGTGTGTCCCCAGACCTCAGGCACCTCTGCATTATCCAGGGCCTTTGGAGTCGGGAGCAGCATCCGTCACATGGTGCTTTCCCCAGGGGAAAAGTGTGTGCACTGAGGTGTCTTGTTTTAGCCCACATTTTATTATTTCACTATACATTTAAGCACAGAAGAAGAAAAATAGGGTTATATTTCACCTTTAACCAGTTTTTTTTTTTTTTGGGCAGAGCTTCGCAGGAAAGCCAAAAGGACTTCAAAGACCCAGAAGTCGAATGGAAATTAAATTCCCTTCCTCTATCTCAGCACAAACCCTATCCTGTGGTGGTATCTGGCATGTGACGGGGAAAATCCTGAAAAAATATATCAAGTGATCTCTATGCTGATAATGTTTTTAGAGATTATTCAGCCGTGCAACCCGGCCAAGGGCTTCATGTGGCTGTGTCATGCTGCACTGTGGTTGCTCTGGTCCCTGCGCTGTCTGAACGTGGGCACAGCCCCGTGGGCTTCGTCAGCCTCCAGCAAACACCCTCTAGAAGGGGCTGGTTTGTGGGGAGAGCCAGCAATTACCAGCAAAAGCCCCAAACCCCTGAAACTATCCTGCTGAAAAGAGAGTGGAAAACTTGATGCAAATGTGAGTCAAGGCAGACACAGCGGGGGCGGGATCAGGGCTCTTCCCAGCTCTCCTAGACCCTCTCCAATGTGTGTCCCACCCTGTCCCCACGTGTGGGACCTGGCAGCCCCAAACCCTGTGAAACAAGGCAGAGAATGAGTTAAAAACCACCAACTTGGCCTGCCAGCCCTCTTTAGCTCGGGCTGTCTCCCCAGGACTTCCTGCCGCTTGTCACTTAGGGCTGGGGACGTCAGACTTTGTCACGCAAGAGAGAATCGCTGTTAATGGGTTTCTTTCATCAGAACAACCTGAGCTTTTTAATTTCTGCAGCGGTTGGCTTCATTAAAAGCCCTTCCCCATCTGCCCACAGCTGTCACGGAGAGGAAACCAGCGAACAATAGCTCATACCTTAGAGAACAGGAAGGTGGTTTCTACCTTCACCCAAGCCCTGACTCAAAGCCTCCCGAAGCCAGTGGGCGGATTTTCACCCAACTTCAAACAGCCCCAGCCCTCATCCCAAGAAATCCGCCCGAGAAGCCTTAATCACCCCGACCTGTGAATTTTGGGGCACAAAAGCTGCTGCTGGGGTTGGAGGCTCTGCGCTGCATTTCCAGCTGGGCCAGCGCTGGTTTCGGGTCAATATTTATGGAAACGGCAGAGCTCAGGGCGATCAAATGGTGGCAGCTCCTGCCCTCGGGCATTTCTTGTCGGCAGCGCCAGGGTTTTAACGCTGGATCGGGTTTCGGAATCGCTTAACTCCGGTATTGAACATGACATGATGTAAACATTGACAGATCACCTACGATCCTGATGTAACAACAAGATCTGTATCAGCATATCAAACAAACGATCCCATTGAACACTTCCCAGCTGGAAGAGCCGACGTGAATTTGACACTTTCGGCCGGTAATAAGAAGCATACTGGAAGTTTTGGGTGTTTCCTTGGAATGCAGACAGCGAAGCAGTGTGTGCCACACGAGCTCAGGCCCTCAGAGCTATGATTTAGAGACATGCTTTCTGCATTAAAATGTTTCAAAGACCAAACAGAGCCTGCTCTTCCTTCTAGGAGCGTGCAACCTGATGTGGCTTCCCCAAGCCGGGACCGGGATGGGGTTTCCAGGCTGTGGAGGGGGAGCTCCAAAAAGCAGCTGATTTCCCCAGATTACTGAGGTGCAGAATATAAGGCTGATCAAAGGCAGGAAGGAGCTCCAGGAACTTCATGGCTCGAGTGACACCAAAATCCCACAGCTGAGAGATTTGATTCAAAAAAACCCCTCTCTGGGGTGAGTGGGAGCCCCGCACCCCCGATTTCTCTGTAGCTGGAGTTAGATGAGAGCCGAGGGAGCTGCACAGCCTCCTCCCAGCCCTGCCGGGCTCAGAGCTGGGTGTCACGTCCATCCCCAGCCCCTGGCTCAGCCCCGTGCTGCCGGGGGCCGGGAGAGCAGATGTTGGGAAGTGGCTCGGCCCTCCCTGGGAGCCTGGCTGCGGAATGCTGGCGGCAAGCTGGAGCGGAGGAAACGCCGAGGGACGGTCATGAACACACACACACACGCTGCAGATCACCGCCTCAGCCCCACACAGGAGGAGATGAGAGCCAGGAGAGGGTGGCACAGCAGCTTGAGCCACGCTCAGCCACCTTCGAAGCATCCAAGCATCCCCCTGGCATCCCACCGTCCTCCCACCAAGGCTCTGCCCAAAAATTCCCAGCCTAACTCCAGGGCTGAGCCAAGCTCACCAGGAGCAGTCCCTGCACACAAAGCCATGGCTCAGTCTCTACACAACCGCGAGAAGGGACCACAAGAAAGCAATCAGCAGTGGATAAAACTCCGTCTCAATGTGCAAAACACCTTTCAAATGCCTCCCGTAGCCCTGGAAATAGGTACTTCAGAGAGACACGCCAACCCTCTGCAGAGGCTGGAATTTTTTCCCAGTCTGAGTCTCGGCTAGACTATCAAGTCCCAGCATGTGCTCCAGAAAGAAGCCACATGTGAAACTCCCGTGTTATGGGAACAGCAGGCCTGTCCCTCGCTGTTTGGGCCGGTTTCATCTTCGCACACCTCGAGCACGGGGCCGGAACGTCGCTCGGGCTCTCCCTGGAATCCCAGCTCCAGCTCGAGAATCGCCACGGGAAACTCCCAGCCGGGGAGAATTCGGTGGAGCCCCACTGGCAGGGAAGGAGGGAGGGGAGGACAGTGCAGAGCAGGGAGCTGGAAGGGGCTCGCAGATGACGCAGGATGACGGAGGTGCCCTCCGAGCCCCGGCGAGCGCCAGCCCCACCGCTAAAATCAGAGCCCGGGAGTTCACAGGAGGGAGCAGGAGGGAAGCGTTGGGAGGCACCGTCCCTTGTGCTGCCGAACAAAGTCAGGCACAGATAACTCATTATTCACACGTTTGAAGTTGGCCTGCTTACGCCATTTGGAAGGAGAATCAGTCACGGCCGGGCTTTGCTTTGGTTTCCTCTGGCTTTCGTGAGACACTGCTGCTACTGTGTTTCTGCAGCTCGGGGAGAAAGGGGAGTGTGGCGCAATGAGCCCCGGCTCGCATGTCCTGGCACAGCGTTTACACCAACAACCAAAGGAAAATAATATTTAAAGGGGTGGGGGAAGAGAATGAGGAAGGGAAAGAAAAAAAAAAAAAAGAAAAAAAGGGAAAAAAAAAGGCTGCTAATTTATAAAGCTTTTTTAGCCAGTGGTGGTCTGAGATGAATTGGCTGCCTCTAAAAGGATGAAAATAAATATCCCTCTTTTTGAAGGAAATAGGCTGGCTCCGGGCCAGCTGGCAGGAAGCACAGAGATATGTTGCATTTACAGTAGGTTTTTTAGTGTCTGAAGCTCCAGCAGCGGGAGAGATGTTTGCTCTGGGCAGGCTGGTATTGATTAGGAGGCTTTGGGAGCCCCTGATCTCCTCTCGCTCCTGGCTTAGCCCTGAGACTTCCCCTCTGCCTCCCTCCCTGCACACCCTGTGCCCACCCTGGCGAGCGTCTGATAAACCCTGTCGGGGCCTTGGGTTGTGCTGAGAGACCCCAAAACGGAGCCCTCTGGAAGGAAAACAAAGCAGGGCATTAATTTAAACAGAAATCCAGAGCAGTGCTTCCAAAAGCTCCGGGGACACGAGAGCTGTGGCCCGTTCCCAAATCAAAGGGAACATCACGCCCGAATTTCCATGCAACTGCAGCTCGAACGCCTGAAGGACTCGGGCTCCCCACTCCCAGGGCTCCCAGAGTCTTTCTGGATTTGCAAAAATATTTAAAGCCCTTCAGAACACAGGGAAATCTGGGGGCATTGTCAGCAGTGGGTAAAATTAATCAGGTATAAGCACTCAGCCCACTCGTGCCTCGCTGAAAACCCCCACCAGGGCTTTCCTGCCCTTTTTCCATCCGTAAGAACTCTGAAAATCTGCCCCTGAGGCCGCGGAGGGAACGGGGTGGGGGTGAAAAGTTGTGATTTACAGATGTGAAAGCTGCGGCCCGGGTGTCACCGAGCAGCAGGTGGGTGCACATCTGCGGGAAGTCGGGCAGCTTTCAGAGCAGGCGGCACAAAACCACCAACCCCGACGGCCTCTCTGCAGTCACTGCCCATTCCAGGAAGGCAAAATTCACTTATGGGCTGTGATCTGGTTCTCATGGCATCAGGCAAGCTCCCTGATTCCAAGATTCCCCGAGCTGGGAAGCTGGGGAGGAAGCAGACGGATCTCAAGGACATCCAGCTGGTATTGCCTCAGCCCCGGCTGAGATCAGGTTTTCAGATTCCACAGATCCATGGAGAGGTGCCAGTCCCGGTGAGCTCCTGCTGCTATCTAACAACCTGCACCGGGACCTACCGGTAGAGCTGGTTTCTCCCAGTTCACAACCTGTTCCATTAGGGCAAGCACATCACATTCCTTGGGGTGACACCGGTTAAGGACGCTCTGCCCGGGATGGGGAGGACCCGCTGCTGGGTTCAGCCCGGCGCGAGGAACGCGCCGCGGTTCAGCTGATGGAGCTCAGATGTCCCTGGCGCTGCGGGGAGGGAGCAGCACTTTGCCAGCCTGGCCCATCCCAGCGGGAACAGACCCAAACTTTCCCAAGGTTTGAGGATGCTGAGCGCTGCTTTTCCCCTTTGCCCCAGGACAGAGCTGGAGCCGAGCCCTGGCGTTTGGATACCGATACCCTGGATCCCAGGACTGAGCTCCAAGCTCCGTCTGGAATTATCCTGCTGGGTAATTACAGCTCCTGCCCAGCTTTGCACTGGAAGGAGGAGCCCCGGAGCGATGGCACCTGCACAGCACCCTCGTCCTCCCTGCAACGCTGCTCCCCAGAGCCACGGGAAAAGGGGCTGCCTGCTCCCACATCTGCTCTGGGGATGGGGAACCTCCCAGCACAGAGGTTCCCATCCCACTGCTACCGTCCCCAGAGGCTGGGAAGGGCAGCAGGGACACTCCCTGCTCGCTGTGTTCCTCCTCTTCCTCCCCTCTCTGCCCCCTCTCACTACAGCACGCAGAGAGACACTGGAAAGAGTAAGAGCAAATAATGCAAACTCATGTCTGAGCCCCTTCCGCTGCAGGAGGCGATTGATCTCGGGCTGGCTGCAGGACAGGTGACTCCGGCAGCGGAAGAGAAGGGTCTTAGGAACTAAATTTCATCTCACTCTGAGTCAAACGCTCTTCCTCCCTCCGCCACATCATTAAAGTGATTGGTTGCACTGATAAGCCCTTTCGGGAGGGAGAAACAAGATGTGTCCTGCCTGACATCTGATGTGATCTTGTGGTTTTGTTTGATAGTTCTGGTCCTTTAGCTGTTGTCTTCCCTGAAACGAAATTTGCCTTTTAGCACTGGCTGTTTTTTTCTTCCCCTTCTCTCTTTTCCAGTCTGTGACCCTTCGCTCTGTCCTTCTGAGCTCCCGAATCCTGCATTAACAACCCTGCAAATCCTCCCTGGCAGCCCCCTCCACATCCCCTGCTGCCCACCAGGAGTTACACACAGGTAAACTGAGGCACGGGGCTCCTTTGGGAAGGAGCAAAGCTCCCCAAAGGCCTTGCTGTGATGCTCCCTTTTTGCTGCCACCTGCACCCCATCCCAGCCCACTGATCCCCCTGCACAGCTCCCTTTGGATCACGCCTCTGGATCCAGCAGGAATTTCTTTTGCTGCGTGTTCGAATTGTATTTGAATTTCTGTCGCTGTGTGTTTGAACAGCCCCTGGCACAACCCAGCACAGAGCACCACCTGGAAAAAACCTCCACTGCAACTCAATCCTCCAGACACCCCGAGATGACCACCAGATCCCACCAGGAAACCATTTTGATCACTTTAATCTCTCCTTATCAATGCCCATTTCTCCGACTCGGGGTTATTCCCAAAGCCACCCCAGGGCCAGGTTTGCCTCTTCCACCCCGGCCCAGAACCGTGCCCTGGGGTTTTCCCCAAGCTTTCAAAAGCAGGAGGTGTCGCAACCAATTCCAACAAAGATTCCTTTGTAGGACGCAAGCAAAAATAATTTCCCTGCTCTGACTCCCAATATTGCTGCACTTAGAGAACATTGGCGATTGCAAGAGAAGTGATTTTGAAGTCATTACGCGGTTATTATTGGAAAAGAGAGGTGGAATTTACTGCATGTGGCGACTAAAATAACGAGAGGAGCGGATTTGCTGCAGCCCAGACCATTTCAGCTGCTCTGTTGTTCCTTTTGAGGCCGGGTTACAGCCTCGAGCTGCAGCACCGAAGGCCCTGCTGATGCAAACCCAGCGCTCGGAGCGGTGTCAGGCACCTTTCCTCCCTGCTCTGCTCTGCCCAGGGAATTCTCGGCACCCTGGGGTCCCCTGGGACATCCCCGTGTCCCCCTTGGGGCTGGGGGTTTTGTCCCTGAGGGGTTTTTATCCACCCCCAGGAGCTGAGCCCCGATTTCCCCCCAGCAGGGTTAACTGCGATAGGAACGGGAGGAGGAGGAGGAGGAGGAGGAGGAGGAGGAAGAGGAAGAGTGAAACATCTGCCTTCCTTGCACGTATGGACAGCGGCCCCACTGCCCCTGCACGGCCCCAGAGCATCCCAAAGGGGGCAAAATTCCCCTCTGGGATCAAAACACGGGAGAAATGGGAATACAGAGAGAGAAACCAACTGTGCAGCAAGTGCTGACCTGCAGAGGCTCCTGCAGGATCTGGGGAGCCCCAAGATTCCCCCAAGGCTCCCCCAAAGGCTCCTGAACGAACTGGGGAGCCCTAAGGCTCCCCCAAAAGCTCCTGAATGAACTGGGGAGACCCAAGGCTCCCCCAAAGGCTCCTGCAGGAATTGAGGAGCCCCAAGGCTCATCCAAAGGCTCCTGCAAAGGCTCCTGCATGAACTGGGGAGTCCCAAGGCTCCCCCAAAGGCTCCTGCAGGAATTGAGGAGCCCCAAGGCTCATCCAAAGGTTCCTGAATGACCGAGGCAGGGCTGGACCAGCACAGGGAGAAGCAGAGACCCACGGGCTCCATCCCACAAAACCGGAGGCTGGAGCACGGCTGGGATCAGCCTGGTGTCTCTGAGCAGCATCCCAAGAATCCCCAGGGGATATCCGAGGATATCCCAAGGGAAGCAGCAGGGCAGGTCCCTCAGCAGCAGGAGCAGTGCCAGAGCTCCAGGGTGGGCACGAGGAGTTTCCTTGAACGCCCTCCTCAGACGGCCCCGGCGGTGCCAGAGCTGGCTCGATGGGGAAGCCATAAAGGGCCACTCAGGATTTCCTCCTCTTCCTCCCCAGGGAAGGGGACGGGGCTCCACAAGTGAAAAATGAGCTCGTTGGAAGTACTGAGTGCTAAATTAGATTACAGCAGTTTTACATGGACAAATCGCTGCCCAGGAAGCGCCGAGGTCATTTATTTATTGAAATTATCTTGGATTGGTTTTGTTGTATTTTTTTTTCTCTTATTTTTTCCCTCTTTTTGCCATTTCCAATTTTATTTTTTTTCCCCTTATTCCCAGACAATCTGGGAACTGTCTGTGTCTTTATTTCTAGCTAAGGACAAGCAGGGGAATAAAACAAAAGACCTCAATAATACCCAAAACTATCACCCCACGGGAGCACTTCAGCACTGAGCCTGCTTTTAATTACAGAAAACATCTCCAGCTCAAGTTTTACGCAGCCCCACAAGGGAGCCTTTGGGCCAAGATAAAGATCTGGAATTGGACAATACTGGCACAACCCACCCCTGTCCTGGGTCTCCACTCGAGCTTCTGAGAGCCACAAGACCCTCCCATAATTTATTCTCCAAGCACTTCCCAAAACTCTGAGGATTAAAAGGTGCAAAAGGTCCAAAAATCCTTGGTTTGGGCCTTGCTCAAGGTCCAAAAATTCCTTGTAGGAATATGGGAACAGGGGATTGTTTTGCTTTGGCTCCCATCCCATAACCCCATCCCCTCTTCCTCACTCTCAGCTGTTTCAGGCTGTCCCCACTGATCAACACTCGTCTGCCACTCGGTAAATCCCAATTTCTGTGTCCCAGGACTGGGAGAATTGCAGGTTTTATTTCACCCTCTCCAAACTCACGGAGCTGCTGCCCCAGAGAGAATCATCCCAACCTCCCCACAGCACTCCCAAACCCTGCAGAGCCCTCCCAGCTCCCCACCTCCTCTCAAAGCTGCTTCAAATCATAAAAAAACTAAGGGAAAACCTGGTTTTATCTCCTTTGAGGAGAAAACAGCTCGGATTTACACAAATCCCCTCGGAGCACAGGTCCAGGCCACAAAACATCCCGAGGCAGAGAGGCCAAAACCCCTGAGGCTGAGGAGCAGCTTTGCTGGGAGGTTCCCAGCCCTGCACAGATAATTCACTTTTCTCAAGGGGAACAGGAAGATTTCTGTCTCATGTTTTCCTCTTTTTTCCCCCAAAACAAAGAGGGAAGCCCTAAGGGATGCTCTTTGCTGCAAGCAACGACCAGGAGTCGGAAATCTCGCCAGGAACCATCCCTGCTTTTAAAGAACCCAAAACTCAGCAGGGAAATAACCAACTCTGTGATACATCAAACATCACTGTGTACTTTTGGTGGCATTGAAGCCACGAAGGCAGGACAATAGGATGCTGCTGACAGGGTCCAATATTGCACCTCTCTTCCCCTCCACGAGTTAAACGGGGTTTCAATTTTGCTGTTTCTGGGAATAAATCCCAGCCACCAGGGATGGGGAAGGCAGTGAGGGGTCACTCATTTTTCTGTGCTTCCTTTTTTCTCTCTGGCTTCCAGCTGGAGCTTCTACTAGGAATAAAAGGGTGGGGAAAAAAAAAATCCCTTCCAGTGGCAGGTGTGGGTTGGAAGAAGATGGTTTTGAAGGTCCTTCCCAACCCTGTGATTCTGTGAAAGGCCTCGCGGCACAGACTCCTCTGAATCCGAGAAATGCATTCAGATGCACTGAATCGATAAATAAAGAAGTGAGAGAGGCTTTCTCGGGGTGGTTTGCAGCCACTCTGTGGTTCAGGGAGCCGGGGCCGGGTGTGGGGTGGAGGTGCAGGGATCGGGGTGTGGGCAGCGGGGCCGAGGTGCGGCCAGGGCGGGTCAGGGCTCTGCTCTTATCCCTCTGAGATGGACAGAGGAGCCCCAGCGAGCTGGGTGTCCTCCCAGGCAGTGCTGAGAGAGCCCTTCCTCCTCCCAGGCAGTGCTGAGAGAGCCCTTCCTCCTCCCAGGCTCCCAACTGGGCGCCACAAACTGGGAAGAGAGGTCCCAGCAGCCGGACTGGGGCACCCAGGGCTGGGGCACCTCCTCCTGCAGCCACCCCCAGCACTGCTGTTAACAGAGCCCAGCCCAGGCTGGATTTACACACAACATTTCCCCTTTCCAGTCCATCTTTCTCCCAGTTTTTTTTTTCCTTTTTAACCTCATATTCAAGCCAAGAGTTCACAATGTGTGAGGTGAGGGCAAGCAGCACCCGCTGACCGCCAGCCCCGCGGGGACAGCGATGCCACCAACACCTCCACGGGCAGGGACAGGGGGTCCCACCCCCTGCTCACCCCAAACTCCTCATTTCTGTTCATCCCAAACCCCTCAGTTCTGTTCATCCCAAA